>JARUPZ010000019.1:3055118-3097713 GCA_031213475.1 Nereocystis luetkeana
ACCTACGGGTACACACAACAACCTATATATTTCCATATTTTTTACAAACAACATTTGGTCCTATTTACTATGGTCCCCCGTAATATTATGGGGGACACTAGTAAATAGGACCTACGGTACACACAAAAAACCTACCAGGTATATATTTACCTTTATTTTATAACAATATTTTGGTCCTATTCACTATGGTCCCCCGTAATATAGTACACCATGCTGCGCCTGCGTGTGGGCCGATGGCCGACGATATATACCACTGCTGCTGTACGATCGGAATTAATTTGTCTTCTTGTTAAAAAAAAAAAACTCTCTGTACGTACGTATGTAGTCTCGAAAAGGCTACAGCAGTATATTCAAGTATTTTTGAGTTAAGAAAGTATATATCAGGTAGGTTACACGCACCAGAAAATAGGTCGCACCAACGTACTGTGAACAATGTACAAACACTCGCCAATATACTCGTGGTAGCTATTAATAGCGCAGGGCGCGCCAGCCACACTACACACGTCCGGCTATATAGATATAGGTGTTGCTGCAGCTATTGATGCTGCGGGGTTTCATGGGTTTGAAAAAGAAACATATGTCGACCCATCGCCACCAGACAAAAATACGTTCTGGAAGGAAAAACAAAAGCAACGATAACCTCTTTACGGCCGCACTCCCCGTCCTGGGGACAGTTGGCAACAAATCACTTGGAATTAGAGTCGCATGCGTGCTTACTGGACGCTGCACTACTAAAAGGGACAAAAACACGGTGACACCCCACCGACAATAACAAAGCCAGGTATCGACTGAAGCAAACACCAACAGGCAAAAAAAACAACCACCGCACACCACCACCACCACCACCACCCACCACCCTTACAACTACCAACCCCCCCCACCACCACCACACCAGTCATTAGACATACCACACCCAGCCGTCCACCACCACCACACCACCACCTCACCTTCCCCCCCCCCCCCACCACCACCACCACCTTCCCCCCTCGCCCCCACCCCCCCCCCCCTACCACCAACACCACCAAACAACAACACCAACACAAACTCACGTAATGCGCCGTGCTGCGGGCACGGCCGCGGCCGCGCCTTCCCCGCCCTCGTCCCCCGCGTCCCCGCCCCCGCCGCCCACCAGGCGCGCCCTGTCCCCTTCCAGAGGCGTTATCCTCCGTGCGCTTGGCCTTGGCGGCAGTGGTCGCCTCCGTCAGCCTGGCGGCAGCCTCTTCCAGCATCTTCTCGGCGCTCTTCGCGGCCGCGGCGTTAGCAGAGCCGCTGAAACGTTTTTTTTTTTTTTTTTTTTTTGGCGTTACAAAATATACAACAAAGGGAACGTAAATGTGTAAATGTGTAAATGTTTAGCGTTAAGACGGATAAAGAAGAGAAGAAAAAAACGAATACTCCGCAGGAATAATACAAATAGGAATCACGACCACGACTAAGAACATAAAAAACAATAACAATAACAACAATAAAGAGGACAATAACATCAATAACAACAATAAGAGAAGGCCAACAACAAGAAGAACAAAAAAGGGTCGAGCAAATACCTGGTACAACAGTAAGAAAGCAAAAAAAAAAAGAAAAGAACAAAAAAAAAAAGAGGCAAGGCGGAGTTCGGTACGGGGAGGGGGGAGGGGAGGAGGTAAAAGAGAAGGAGGAGGAGAAGGAGGAGGAGGAGGAGGGGAGCGGAATAGTAACACACTGGTGTAGACACTGCAGGGACTAACTGCCCTCCGATAGCTACAGGCAGGTGGAGGGGGGGGGGGGAGGGGGGGGGGGTGTCACGTCGATACACAAACCACTCATGCTATCATATACGTAGGATAGATCGACCACGGGAGAGTAGAGACCCTACAGCTGTAGCCCAACAAAGAAAGCGGCACCCGAAGATCACGGTGTCTCGACTCAACTATTAGAATACCATTTACTATTAGGGGGGACCGTAGTAAATAGGACCAAATGTTGCTATAAAAAATAGGTGAATATATAGGTTTTTGTGTCTACCGTAGGTCCTATGTACTATGGCCCCTCGTAACATTACTATTACCGGGGGGACCACAGTAAATAGGACCAAATGTTGCTATAAAAAATAGGTGAATATATAGGGTTTTGTGTCTACCGTAGGTCCTATTTACTATGGTCCCCCGCAATATTACTACAGTAGCTGACAATGACTTATACCAGGTGCCAGGTATGAACGCTGAAGAGACTGCCAGGGTAATGCTACCAACTGCCGGTTTCCCCCTAACTGCTTACAGTGGCATTGAAACGCGACCTTCTTCACCTGCAGTAGTCTAATCTGCGATGCTGGGCGAGTCTGTGAATTATATGCTGAGGCTCAGAATAGCCATACGCGCTCAGCGTGATGACTACTGTATATACTCCGTACCGCCGGACGCTCTTCCTAGGTGGGTCGTCGATAGTACCTCCTTTCTCGTGATTTCGGTCACTGTTCATGGATCCCGACTGCATCACCCACCGGTACAAACCCTCAACCGAAAAAAGAAAAAGAAAAAAAAAAAAGACGGCAACATAAATCTAGTCATGGCAAGGAGGAGCATGACAAAGGATACATCTTGAATCAATGTTCTCATGCTCAAGAAGAAGCGCCGCACAAAAAAATAAGCCTCTCGAGAAACGTATTGGTGGATTCTTCTTGAAGAACATTCTTCCGAGCACTCTTCAGGATATTTTCCCTAGAAAAGAGCTATCTTATCTTACCCGAAGAGGTCGTCGACGCCCAAGTCGCCCCCGTCGTCATCGTACACGTCTTCGTTGAGGGAATCCGCCTGCAGCCTGTCCTTGCGCCCCCGCCGCTCAGACTGACACCGCCCATTGCCACAAAACAAAACAAAAAAGGTGCAATTTGTAGTGACAACGTCCCATTGGTGCGTCGAATGCGTCATTTGCGTCACATCCGCGACATCATGACGTTGTTGCGCCGAAGTTGCAAAAAAAAAAAAAAACAGACAAGGTCCGACAGGCGAGGGGGGGGGGGGGGGGGGGGTAAAAAAGGAAGGGGAAGGGAAGAAAGGAACGGGGTTGCAAGGGAGAATGGGGGGGGAAAGAAAGGAAAGGAGGGGAAAGGAAGGAAGGGGAAGGAAAGAACGGGAGGGGAATGCGAGAAAGGAAGCGGAAGGCAAAAAAAAGAAGGGAAGGCAAGAAAGGCAAGGGGAGGCAAGAAAGAGAGGGGAAGGCAGGAAAGGGAGGGGAGCGTTAGCAAGATAATCCAGGAAGGGAAAAGAGGAAACGCCCGGCGTTCATGCTATGAGGGGGGAAATTTCGTTCCTTTTATACCACATCTCACCATGGTTCCGTTCGTTCGCTTGGTTCATTCGTTCCCCCACGATTTTTCTCGTTCGTTTTGGTCATTCTATTGAACGTACACTTCTTTCTCCAGCTCCCTCTCTGCCCGTAGCTCAGACCCAGGGCCATATACCAGGCACCTCCTCTACTACGGAGAATGCCTTCCAATTTTTCCGCGTGAACAATCCAGCACTTGCTTACCGCTGCCGCGTGCACGGGATGTTACGGCCATCTTATCCCACTAGTAGGTACAGGGAAAAAAAACTACGATGCCCGGTGTATCTATACGAAACCCGTCGAAGACCCCACCGCCGCCTTGCCGTCTAATTACCCCTTAAGACACCCCCCCCCCCCCCCCGGTTTTGGGGAAAACTACTTGGAATTGAGTGTACGGTGATTTTTGCAGCAAATAGTACACACTCGGACGGACAGATAATCCACAGATCATTCCCAGATCATGATCTACTCTAGGGTATTTTAAGGCAGATAGATCATCTGTTCCCGATCTCGTATGATCTGTATGATCTAGCTCATGTTGCCGGGTGAGACCCGTGCAACCCGCGTGAACTGGCGGCATGTTTCGTGGGTTGGATATATCTGTACTACAACGGATCCTGCACAGCCTCTCACAATGGCAGGTGAGAAACTACTGTAGATATATCTGCAGATAGATCAGATAGATCATGAAGTATATGTCCGAGGTGGGAATTGGTATTTGCCATGACGAGCGTTGGAATCTCACCGGTCAACTGGCCGGTCTGCTGGTGGCTTACCTCTTTGCGGTCTTTGTCCGGGGCGGACTTGCTGTCGTATCCCTTCACTTTCTTCTTGTCCTCCTTGAACGCCGTTCCTCTGAACAAGCGGCGGAGAAGCAGAAGTGGCGGTGGCAGCGGTGGTGGTGGGGGGGAAAAGGCACAAAACCGGGATAGAACAAGGGCCAGCGCAGGAAACAGAACTTACCAACTCAACCAACCAAATCAACTCATACCTAACCAAAAACACAACCAAACCCACACCAGACCATCCAGACGAAATCGAATCGACCGAGATCAAACCGCATCGACGGAACCGAACCGAACCGAACCGAACCGAACCGAACCGGACCAAACCGAACCGAACCGGACAGAACCAAACCGAATCGGGTGGATCCGACCGAATCAAATTCGAACAGCGCAAAACAAGTCAAGGCAAACACGACACAACACGCGAACGCCAAATAAACAGCTATCGCAAAAATGTGCAAGCTAGAAAAAAAATGCCGAAAAGCGGAACAGCGCGGCATGATAGGCCCTACATGTCGCACATCACGTCTGGCAAGTCTGGTTGCAAAAACAAAACAGGTAAACTGCCCCCACTCTCCAACTCCCATCCCCGATATGCCTCACCTCCCACCCTCGACCCCCCGTCCCGCCACCGACACCGCTCCCACCTTCCCAACCCCATCCCCTACCCCTACCCCCGCCCATCCCCCACTCCTCTCCCTCCCCTAGCCTCCACCGCGCTTCCTCCACCGACACTCTCCACTCCCCACCTCGCTTCCTCCGCCGACACTCCCCACCCCCTACCCCCGCTGCCGCCCCTACCCTTCCCCTCGCCCCGTTGGAGGTGTCTCTATTACAGTAGGATTAAGGGCGGTGCTCTGTCTCGGAATGGGTGCGTGGTCAATGGTCAATGGTCAAATAACCATTAATAGGGCAAGCAACGAACGAGTACCCCCCCCCCCCCCGTCCCGGCATTGTAGGGATGTGAGGGTCTATCGTCATACGTCTACGGCCATGCATGAGATCGAGTACATATCTCCTATCGAGTATACCCCCCCTCCCCCCCCACCTCCCCCGCCTCTCACCTCCTCTCGTTTCCCGCCCCAGCGAAGTCGAGGCCACCGCCCCCCTCCCCCCCGTCATCCATCGCCGCCCCACCCCCGCCGCGGCCCCGTCCGCCCATCGTGTCCCCCCTCCCTCCCATCATCCCCCCTCCCCGCCCGTCGAAACGCCCTCCGCCCCTACCCCCGCCATCGAAACGCCCTCCGACGCTCCCGCGGCCTCCGCCCATCTGGTTACCGAACCTACCGCCTCCCATTTGCCCTCCAAATCTGCCCCCCCCACCTCTTCCCCTGATCGGAAGGAGGGAGGGGAAAGGGGAAGGGAGGGAGGGAGGGAGTGAGAAGGGCGGGGGGGGGGGGCGCAGGGAGAGTGGGTGCGACCAAAAGTTGAGGGTTTTGAAAGAGAAATAGGCGCGGGCACGCCCGGAGAGGGGGCATTCGGTCAGTTTGTCGGTTAACCAGTAGATCGCGCCCGGTGATCACCGCCCGAAACAGGGAGGGGAGGGGACGCAACGATCGTTCCGAAGCACACCAAACAGAACAACAACAATAACAATAACAACAACAACAACAACAACAACAACAACAACAAAAATGGCCGCCTCTTGTATCCGCCAGTAGAATAGACCTCGTCCCCCTTGCGTTTGCCACACCACAGCATAAATAAATGGCACGGCACTACACGGCACGGCATGACATGACATGGCGCAGCACGCCACAAGACCAAGAAAAAGACGGCCCACCGCTGCTGCTGCTGCTGCTGCTGCTGCTGCTGCCGACTCCAACAATCAAGCGTACAGCAACAAACAGAGCGAGTATCACAGCAACACCATACGGATGGGACTGCGGCAACGAGAAACAAGAACACGAGAAAACAAAAAAAACAAACAAAAAAAACGCGGGACGACACAAAACATCACTCTGCTCCTTGGTGCGTCTGGCATGGAATGTATCGCGTCTCGCGGCAGGTGCTGTTAATACTAGAGTAGAAACACTGCACTGCCCACCACTCTTGTCCGGCAATATAAGAAACGTGCGTATATTACAATGAATACCAGGACGGGCCTTTTAATGCCGGACATAGTGGTACCTGGTAAGCAAGAGCCGGCAAACAGCGACCTGCGAGCACTCCTAGGTGAGCGTGCCACCAGAAGAAGCATCGCAGTGGCTGCTCCCAGAAGCGAACAAAAAACGAAAATCAGGAGACACCCTTTCCGTTGCCCCACCATGCACATCACTACCACCGCAGTACTACTCTATAGCACACTCCACAGCCACGACCCAGAAACTCGCTTCGCCCAGGGTGCACAGCACAGGTTCTGCAACCATCGACACCACATCTCGCCCACCCACTCACTCGACCCCGAGCCTCCCCCCCTCCCCATTTCGATTCACGAAGACGCTTCCCCCTTTTCCGTGCCTCCGCCGTCTTGCGGTAAAGCCTGGCTCGCGCTAACGCTAACGCTAACGCTAACGCTAAGGCTAAGGCTAAGGCTAAGGCTAAGGCTAACGCCAACACTATCGCTGACGCTAACGCTAACCTTCACGCGAACAATCACCCCCACGCTAAAAAAAACACTGACGCCGACACCAACACTAGACACTAACGCTAACGACCGCCAACGCCAACACCAACACCAACACTATATCGCTCAACACTAACGCTAACACTATATCGCTGACGCTAGCGCTAACACTTACACTAAACGCTACCACCAACGCTAACGCTGGCCCCCTGACGCTCGCTCACCTGCCGAACGAGTCGCCGCCCGAATCGAACCTCCCGCCCCCACCCCTACCCCTCCCCTGGTACCCTTCCTGGTACCCGCGACCACCACCGCCGTCGTACTCCCCCCTGCCCCGCCCCCTCCCCCCGTCTCGCCCGCCTCCACCCTGATAGTACCCCGCACCCGTGCCGCTGCCGTAACCGCGAACTCGAACGAGGTCCATCGGCTTCGTCAGGACCAACGGAGGATCGCGAACACTGGGTGTATGTATTGCGTTAATCGTTTCATGGTTTCGCCGGGACGAGGAAGAGGCGCGCGCGCGGGGGGGGGGTGGGGGGGGGGGGAGTGGGGTTGAGGAGAGTAGGGGGGGGGGGGGGAGGGGAAGGGGGAGAGGGGTATGATAAGTCATCTTGATTCATGAATCATCAAAATACAGCAGGTGTCGGACCATATAGAGGAAAAGGCGCCAATGAATACGAAATAGACTAGGCGCGATGTACCAGAGACCAGTATCAACCAACCTTTGCACCTACATACATACATCTCCACCTCCCCCTCCCTCGTCCTGCCTCTCGCACCCGTCCCCGCCGCTCACTCTCGCCCGTCCAACACCCTCGCCCCTCCCCGCCTCGCAAGGTGGTGGTTGTCCGATCGGCGCAGAGGGTAGAGAGGCGCGATTCCCGCGCGAGTTGAGGGAGATTAACGTATGATATGACCGCCCGGCATATTAATTACACCAGCTGGGTGCCCAGGTAAAGATATACTCCGAGTATACCCTGGTACACTATTATTAATAATATTACGGTGTATCATACCATATCATAGTAAATCAGAACCCATGATGAACCCACCCCCCCTTTGCTTACACAACATGTTTGGCTTAATTATTGCGTTCCCCAGTAATAATGGTACCACCCTGGTCGTAAATATAAGGAGCGTTTATACATTAACATGAATACCAAGCGGTCTTTATATTTCCGCACAGAGTGGTATATATACGTCCACCATAGAACTACATACTTAGATCACAACCCCTGAGCGTGCTCGGTTGGTGCATCCCTGGCCTCTCAGAGCTCCCACTTCCAAACCGCCTCCTTTCATTACTTGCCGGACCTTTCCAGCAGTTCTTTGTTTTCTCGGTCCTTTCTTCCTTTCTTCTTCTTTCGTTTCGTGTGCGTGCGCGTTCTCCGAGCACGGCATCGCGGGAGGACCCGGCACCGTCGCGGGTGCCAGCGGGTGCTGGCGGGTAGAGGGGGGGTTGCAAGGAGCGCGGTCGCCGCTTTCGTGCCTAGGCGTCGCGTGTGCCTCGAGACACGAGGGATGCATGAACGGGCTTTGTCTGGCTTCGATTCATGATTGTTGATAGAGTATGTACGAGTTTATAAAGTTCGTTCGGGAGGGCAAGATAATATTCAAGCGGTGCTTATTTTTGCGACCACGCTGAAGTTGAAAGAGGGAGGTGTGCAGTTTGAACACCAACGTTATCGAGCTGGCGAACGACGGCCACGGAGAGCACCGGGCTTCACGCGGGGCGGGCGACGGGGCTGATTGTGGCAGAGAGTGATAAAAGCTTTACCCGGACCGAATCGGTAGCGAGGTGGTCGCGAGAGGGGCGGGCGGCGTACGAGGCTGAGAGAGAAGCTCTTCTGTGCGATTTTTTTTTTCTTCTTTTCGACCGGGTGTAAGGTGTTCCAATCAGGCAGAAAAATATTACACGAGAGGGGACAGGGATTTTGTTTCCTTTCCGAGTTTTCGGTTTCACTTTCATTGTTTTTGCTGCTGTGCCGTGCTGTGCTTTCGCTTTCTTCGTGCATACAGTACAGACATAGAGCACATCGAAAGAATAAAATATGTACAGACAGTAGTACACTACCTGGGGTGTATGTAAGTACGACCGACATCCGCGACGCGAAGCGTATATGTGGCATCCAAGCTGACGTCGGAGCTGTTTTTTCCTGAAGCATGGCGGCGGGACTCTTGGCATTATCAAGTCGCCGGTTTGCAATTGCGATCCTTGAAAACACTAAATTCAATCGTGGACCTCTGTTCGCTTCGCATAATTTCATGTACTGTTTTCCTTCCTGAGCGAGCGTAGCGGGCGGCGTAGGCCGCCCGCGGAGCGAAGCGCCTTGTATGAAATACTGAAATATACCTGTGGGGGCTTGGTAAATAAAACCTGGTGTGTACGTACCCCTTTCGGCTTTCAGGGGGTTATACAGCAGACGGATTTGTGCTCACCTTGATTCTGACGGTCCGTCGCCGCCATCGCCGTCTCCGCTGTTGAAGGTCTGCGTTCTTGGCCTACTTTTATCATCGTGTTGTTGTCGTTGTTGTGGTCGTCATTGTTGTTGTTATTGTTGTTGTTTTTGTTGTTGATATTGTCGTTGTTGACATTGTCGTTGTTGTTGGTGGTGGAGTTGTTATATTTCGGGTGGCAGAGACCCACAACACGAGGGGGGGGAGGGGAGAGAAAGCAAAAACGCCAGAACATGAGACAGCGCCGGAAGAGCGAGAGCCCGTCGCGAGGGAAGGGGAGCGAGAGGGGGGGAGGGAGGTGGGGGGGGGGGGTTGGGTTGGGTGGAGCTTTGACACAGACACTGCGAGCATTCGCCTGCCATGACTCGGGTGCGCTCACAATACAAGCTGATGAAGTTGCTTGCCGTGCTGTGGCGAGGGGTGTGTCTGACGCTGCATTTTTTTTTTTTGCTCATCCCATTTATTATCCTCATCCATCTTCTTCTCTCTCGCCTTCCAACTCGTAACTCAGATCCGGGGTCACATAGCAGGCTCTTCTGCCCCCTTCCCGCTACGGTACGTGCCTTCATTTTTATCGCGAGAAGATTTCAGCCTTTTCTTCCCTCGTCGACTCGCATCGAATTGTGCCGTTCGTGTGTGTGTCATGTCTTACATACGATAAAATACGTACCAGGCATCAATATTAAAATGCTACGTTGTGCGAGTATTCCGCTCTTTCTATGTACAAGCAACTATAATACGGGTCCATAGCCCGAGCTGATTATGTTTCCTCACCAGGTACTCGTACCAGGTACGTAGTAGTGCTTACGCCTACGATAATACCTGAAGCGAGGGCGACAGGTGGTCAGGAGCTACGAGTAAAGATGGTGTGAGACAGGGTACATGAGGCAGGTACACAAGCGATGCACTGGTGCAGACGCATGATATGATGCTGGAGGCACATGAGACTTGACAGACGGGGGAGATGGATCAATCCCAGCTTGAAAATCGGAAAAGATGACTCATGTTTCCATGTCGAAGGGAAACAAATCGCGAAGACAATAGCTCAAAACAACATGTCACATCAGCAGCAGCAGCAGCAACAACAGTCAGCAGCAGCAGCAGTATACCGGTACCAGGTACCTGGTATATCGGTAGTTGCACTTCTCAAAAGAAATTAACGCCTACAGCAGCAGTGAACGCTGGCCGAGCAACCCCTCCCCCCCCACCCCCCCCACTGGCGTCACACCCAGGATGGCCACCTTGCAATGGACAACATCAAGCATACACCATAAACTCATAGCATTGCCACCCCCCCCCGCCTAAAGCCTTAAGCTCTCTGTTCGCAAGTCGATCGGGAACCGCTCACACATGATCAGCTTGGGGTGTATGTTGTGTGTACGTTTTTTGTTCAACCACCAAAGCAGACTCCCTCCCCGGTCGTCGTAGGTCAACCAGGCGCGTCATATTTCAAGCACACACAAGCACGGGGGCGCTCGCTTCACGGACACACCTGTCCTCCGTGTGCTCCGACATGCGGAGAGCACCCGCGCACACCGGTCTAGCGCACGCCAAGCCTCCGACGCCGCCGCTGGCCCACAACCGCCCACCCGTGAGCGCTCCGGGGCATCCTCCTGGCTGGACGAACGCTGATGCGCAAGCCGTGGTCATGAGGACGAGCAATACTCCATGCCTGTTCGACATGGATGACACAGATCGCAACACCGGCGACAGCCACGCTGCGAGAAACGAACTCAACGTGTCTCCTCTGTGTGTACCGCTGGGTGTGAGGCTATTGCCGTAGTGTATTTGCTTGAGCTCAGAGGCTGTGCGCATTCGGTTTCCAAACGTAGTGATTTCGCTGGGTTTTGTATATGTATTGTGCGTTTTGCAGAGGGGTCAAAATGCGATGCGTACCGCGTTCGCTGGTTCCAGGCGCGACAGCACACCCGCAATGGCCGCAGTGTACTAGCCCGGTATAGCCATCTCGCTGTTCGCGACTGTGTGATCTTGGGGGAGAGAGGTCGGGTCCTTCCCCTCCCCCCCGCTGAGTGCTGGTTTTCAACCGCTCACTGCGCTCTATGTTCGCTAGTTTTCAGAAGCGCAAAAAAAGCAGTCCCAGCGGGACTCCGGCTCCCCCCCCTGAGCAGCAGCAGACATCTTCGATGCCCACCTCTCCCCGGCCTTCTTCGACGCCTCCCGCACCACGCGCCACGGTCGGTTCCTTCCTCTTTAACGTGGTGACACCAATGTGGAAGAAGGTAGAGGAAACTATCTCGCCTCGGGTCGTCCAGCCCTCTGAAGGGGCGGCTCAGAACAAGAGCTGGGCGTCTTCAAGCGGAGTCATCAGTGCCACCGACCTAACACGTGAGTTGTTTTTTTGTTTCTTCCCGAATTTTTCTCTCGCCTACAGCTATTGCTGATTTTTATTAATGATAATAGTACGACGCGACAGCAGCAGCAACAGCAGCCGTAGCAGCAGCACAGCAGCGGCAGCGGCAGCGGCAGCGGCAGCGGCAGCAGCAGCGGCGGCGGCGGCGGCGGCAGCAGCAACAGCAGCAGCAGGCGCCGTAGCAGCAGCAGCAGCAGCAGCAGCAGCAGCAGCAGCGGCAGCAGCAGCGGCAGCAGAGCAACAGCAGCAGCGAGGGCGTGAGAAAAATTCTCCCCGCCGCTCCCCCCCCCGGGGCCTTGCAGGCTGTGGGCGGTGGGCAGGGGTGGTGCTTTCTTCATTTCATGTTTTTGCGGAGTGTTGCTTCATCCCATTGCGAAGTTAGCGATGAGCCGGAAAGTGTTCGGAAGTGGTTTGTTCGTGGTTTCCGTTGTCTGTGAGGCGAGCACAGCAGCAAGCAAGCTGCTCACTGCTGAAGAGCGGCCCAGAGGCCAGCCCAATGAGAAGCAAGAGGCAAGAGGGTATCAAGTCATGGCTTGATTGACAACTGACATTTACGCGGTTGAAAGCGTTGGCGTTCGTGTAGACGTGCTCGTCGCAGCGCAGGCAGCGGCGGGTAGCATCCGCGCCTGACACTGTAGTGTTTCTCGTACAGCTGTACATCTAGGGCGGGGACGGATAGAAGAGAGGAGCGAGCGAGGCTTAGAGAGAGGAGCGAGGCTTCGGTAGTAAACGTACCTGGCGCGTGAGAGAGCGGCGAGAAAAATGTTGCCGGGGGTGCTCTTGACCTCTGCTGCTCCTGTTGATGTGGTGCACCCACCGTATGATATACTGTAAGTGCGCCGTACTCTTATGTACCATACGTACACACGCCGTCTGTGCCTTGTCAATATTGTTAAAAGTAGTCTACCAACCCGTTTGTGAGATTGATCTGTCAAGGAGGGAAAACGGCCGAAGAAAAAGTGATCGTTACGGAAGCTTCGGTCTCGCGAAGCAGCTGCTGCTGAAGTACTCGTGTGTGTGTTCTTCACCTTAAACCGTTCTTTCCACCCGTCGACTCGTAGGGAGGGGGGGTGCACCCGTACATACCCGTGTACCCGAGCTGCTAAACGCAAGGGAAGACATTTCCGACACCCGAAAACACGGGGCAACATACCAGGTACCCTCTGTAGTATTCAGAACCATATAGTGTGTGTAAGCATGAGGGGAATACACCGTTTTTGGGTTCATCGTGAGTTCTAATTATTATCCCCCCCCGTCCATGATGCTACCATTAGTAGTCGTGTTATGCTATTGTTGTGTACTGCTGTTATTGCCGTTCAGCCGCGCGCTCTGACTTGACCGTTGATAATACCGCACCTGATGGCATACAGGACTACAGCACCTACGTACGTACCTGGTACGAGTATTACCAGTAAGAAAACGAACAATAAAAGAGTCGGGCTGATTTTCATAGGGAAAAATATACCAAGAGATTCGGGGAGTCGTAATACTGACGTCAAGTGTAGAACGCACCCAATCTCAAATAAGAAACCCAGCCTGCACCAGCTTTCCTGTTTTTTGTTAGGTGTCCTGTACTATATACTGCTGTCGCTTTGATCTCTACACACCTGGATCCCACAGGGTGTCGGCTGTTTCCAGGCTGTCTTACTGTTGTGCTTGCGTACATATACGAGCGATGTTTCCGCGAGTTTCACCTCTTTCGATGGGTGAGTGTTGTTACACCCCTTGCCGTACGTGGCACCCTACAGACGACAGGCCTCACGGTACGAGTAGTATTTGTTAAAAGTACGTCATCATAAGGGAGATGTCACCACCCTCTGTGTGTAGTGTGTAGTTCTTCACGTTAAACCGTTGTTTCTTCCAATCGGTATGCAGCAAACCTCCAGCGCTCGTGCTGGTTATTCGTCCAAGAGAAATACATGCAAGCTCTTTGGTCACGAAGTGTAAACGAGACAAGAGATCATCACATCGCAAATGCGGTATACAAGGAGGTTAGACCACGCGATGCCATGCCTGCAGCACCTATTACGGGGGACCATAGTTAATAGGACCAAATCATGTTAGTAAAAATGGTTGAACATATATGTTTTTATGTATACCACAGGCCCTATTAACTATGGTCCCCCGTATTAGTGGGCCTGAAAAGCATAACATACCAACATAAAAAAACAAGCAGCAAACCTGACAGATACCTGGTAGCCCCCAGGAGTATATTTTACCTGGTACAACGTTCCCCTTCGGGATGTGGTTGACTTGAAACCCCGTACGAGTATCGTAGGTGTCGTGGGTTGGAAGGGGGAAACACAGAACACAGGCGTTCTGATGTGGGTTTCGCTCGTGTTGTACCGCTCCTCCTGCTAGTGCTAGAGTACAGCTGCTGCTGCTGCTACTGGGCTGCATTCTGCGCGAATGCTCTTGAAAGTTTCAAAGGAAGTGTTCGGGAGATGAGCTGCTGCTGCTGCTGTTGCTGTCATGCCGAGATCGTATGCGATGTGGCTCGAGGTGGCAGCGTGGCAGCTGGATGAACCCAATGGAAAGTTCCCAGATCAACAGAGCAACCTTCAATGAATGGATCCCCAACAGAATTCCCGATGCTTTCGTATTGCGCCGCGGTTTGTGAGTTTTAACATTTTATGTTAATGTTAGGCGTCAGCGAAAAAAATATTTCCTCGTGTCGTCCTCGAACACAATACATACTTAGTATCGTCCTCGAACACAACACATACAAAAGCACCGACCGAGGCGGCACGAACGTATGATCTCGAAACTTGACTGCTGTTGCGTGCAAGGAGGGCCGGGGTGCGAGTTGGCAAGGCGACCAGGCGAGGTGCGAGCTGTTGTACACTGTGCAGCACGCGAAAACCTGTCGGTCGCGTTTTTTTTGTGCGGGTTTTACATCGTCCTGCTCGGCCGGCCCCTGGCTCGGCGGAAAGGAATCCCGCGATTTACTTGCCAGCTCGCGCGACTTTGAACGCCCAGAGCACGCGCCACGGAGCCCGGCCAGGACCCACGCTTGCGCCGTGGTGTACAGGCCGGGGCCCTCGCATGCCCCGCAGCCGAGAGCGCGAGGAAAAACCCGCGGGCGAAGGAGAAAAGCTTGGTCATCCCCCGAAAAGGTGTACCAGGGTATTTCATACTGACATACTGGTACATGAACATACCGCTTCAGCTTATTATTCGAGTACAACACACCAGCGGTTTTGTGTGACGAATTACATTTCGTACCCCACACAGTAGTATAGTCCAATACCAAGTACCAGCTGGTGAAGTAGTCGGGGGTCGTCAGCAAGTTCGTTCACCTGGTCCTTTCGGGTAGGAATAACATATTATACGAGTAGGAGCTTCGCCAAACCCCACCTGGCCCACATATATGCCGTCATTACATACCGGGTAATTATATGATAAGAACTCATTATTAATAGTATTAATAGTAGTACCCGGTATGGTCTATATTATATACCAGGTATATATGTTTATGTGTATATTATGTATATGTTTATATGTATATACCTGGTATGTACACCGCCGTATAACACCCAAGACAGCACACACCGTTTCAATTTCTAAGTTGTTTTCTCGGCAACAGGAAAAGCGAAAAAACGCCGAGCGGTAAATCGTATGGAAATCGAGGCATTGCCGAAAGCCACCATTTCCCATTTTCGCTGTGGGCGCCCCCCCCCCCCCCCCCGATTGTTGGAGAAAACCAGCCTATAGGAAAGGAACTTCCTTCCAGGGTGTGTATTATCTTGTCACACACCTAACTATGTCCTTGAATATAAGTACAATTTGTATATTAATGTTCAATGCAAAATGTCGTTACATATGGGGGCAGAGTGGTAAGAAGTTCCACTCAGGGGGGGTGTTATTATATCATATCACACGTGTGATACAGGATGTAGATTGAAAAGGCCGACGACCTTCGTCCGACACTGCCCTAGCCCTGTAAGAACAACGATTTCACAAGCGCTCCCTCCTCCCCCCTCCCCCACGCCTCCCCCGCTTATACACGTACCCACGCAGCACACAGCTTGCGGCTCGTGACACGTATTGTTAGCTTACGGCTACACGGCCATCATACTATTACGGGGGACCATGGTTAGTAGGACCAAAAATTGTTAGTAAAAATCGCAAAATATATTGGTTTTTGTGTGTACCGTAGGTCCTATTCAACATGGTCCCCCGTAATATTACACACAGCGGTACAGTTCAGCAAAGCTGAGGGGGCTGTATACAGCGCCAACCCTTGTGTGAGGGCGTTTGATGCGCGATAGGGTTACATCATAAGGTTAGTCCTGTTAGTCCCGTACCCGGCGGGTGGCAACCATTCTCTCGGTTTAAGGGGTTGCCTGGTGAGCGTACAAGCTATTGCGGGGGACCATAGTTAACAGGACCTATGGTACACATAAAAAACTATATGTTTAACCATTTTTACTAGCAATGTTTGGTCCTGTTATCTATGGCCCCCCGTAATATCATACCCTCATACCCTCATGAACAGCTGGCAGCGCAGCGAGAGCTCTGTCCCTCGACGGTGTGCTGTTGATCCGTGATCATATGTGATCGTGATATTGGAGATTGAGATTGATGGAGACTGGTACTGCTATCATTGTTGTGCAAGCAGCAGTTTAATTTTCTTTTTTAAGTCTTTGTACCTGGTACTCAGTTGCTTTATGCTTCCAGTCCATATTTTTTCGAGGCTGTCTTGTGACCTCCACGCCCTAGGTTTTGGCGCTGAGCAGATGTGGGATCGACAACACGCAACAACTGCAAGTCATTAACCGGGCAGAACCGAGCCCGGGCAGAGCCTCTCGTGAGAAATATGCACGCTCTGTTATACGTACGATTCTGAAGGAGTCCAGCCGACATTTGCCGCGAAGCACATTTGCCGCGAAGCACATAGCAAGTCTAGCGTCAAAGCGTCATGTAGCCCATGGTATCATACCGGGTACGAAGTAGCATCACGGAGGACGTTCAACTCCCCTTTCAACTACTGTCGTTGTTGTACGTATCATATGATTCTATACTAGATGCAAACAACAGAAACAAGTAACCACGTTTGGGGAAGCGCCGTGGCCCGTACCAGGTATCCTAGGTGTGGTAGGTGTACTATTAATAGTGGGTATTCTATCAATACAGCTGACACCAACAGCAACTACAACAACAGACTGATAAGCACGCGTTTATATTTTGTTGATGTACATTCTGGAGCTCTACTCCTTGCGTGTACTCTTATCACACTCGGAACATGTTGTCTTCACATTGACCCTTTTAGTACTGCAGGTCTCGTTTTTGGGGACTAGCCACACTAATTCCAAGTATGTTTGTCCCCAAAAAGGGACTGCGGTCCTAACAGGGTTAAACCCGCTCGGGACTCGAGAGGGAAAAAAATGCCGATGCAAAGTGGCCATTACAGCATCGGCCACTGCATGGTCGGGGGGGGGGGGGGGGGGGTACTCATGATCATGCATGGCCGTAATCGTATGACCATACGAAGACCCTGGCATCCCTACAATGCCGGGACGGAGCACGTCGGGTTATTCACCGACCAGGCAGACATTGCTTCCACCAAGCGCGAAGCGCCGTGAGGTGTTGGGAAAGAGTGGCATGCAGGGTGACCTGCATCCTACTACGCAAGAACCGCTTTTTGAGGCGGATTTCTTGCGTATGGATGACAGCAGCGTCAATGAAATGATTTATTTTCTGGTGTGGCGGCTTCCGGAGACAGCAAGGGATTTACTATGCAACTGCCTCGTGGGTGCCTTACCTTATACGTCTACGTGACACATTCATCCCAAGCTGCGTCCATCCTTGGAAATATATTTTCCAAATATCAACACACACATACCATGGTATACCTTTACGGGATACGATCATCCCAAGCTACGTCCAACCTAGGAAGTTTACTTTCCAAATATCAACACACACTCGTTGCATCCATGCAGCTAAGCTTGTGAAGCAGATTTTGTCTTCCTCGTCATATCTTGCATGGATGAGTTTCGACGAACCCCTCGATCTCACAGCGTTTCTTATTTTATTTTATTTTTTTATTATACGAAATTCGTATTATTATTAAATAGGCGCTATATATCTTGTAAAATTTGGCCCTCGCACGCCCCATTTAATTTTTTTCTCTCTTAAATATAGACACATCATGCCCTTCTTATTTATTGCTGCTCGGTAGTAGTGATGATGATCGTATCCATACATATATATATATATATATATATATATATATACCCGGTATGTGTGTATTTATAACACAGTAATATAAAAGGTATGAAGTACTCACCGGAAAAAAAAAATATCCCGTTCGTAGCAAGCTACGTGGAACCTCCGAAAATTATTTTTATTATTTCCCAAACATAAAAGACACCCACTCCTTGAGCACCTGCAGCTTCAGATTTTGTCTTCCTCGTATACGGGCTGTATACCCTGCTTGAGGCGGCCATGTAAAACTCGTAGAAATGTGGGTTGGAATCATCGCACACAGCTCGCAAAGATGAGTTTCGACGAAATCCTCGATCTCACTCACAGCTGTTGTTTTTTTTTGAAATTATTTTTATAGTTCGTATCTAAATAATCTAACTCGACCGCCAGCCGTGGTGACCGCCAAAAAGAAAAAGAAAAAAACGGTATCCTGGTTTGTCTACTGCTGTAGCTCACGCAGTGGGAGGCGTGTTTTTGCAGCGTCGTCGCCAACCGACGCCAACCCAACCTATATATAATATATACCTATGTATCAGGTATATGTTGTAGGGGGGGGGGGTGTACTCGATAGGAGAGATGTACTCGATCTTATGCATGGCCGTAGTCGTATGACCATAAACTCTCGCGTCCCTACAATGCCGAGACGGAGGAGTGGTAAATCAGGGAGGGAGGAGGTGATGAAAGTTGATATCCGAGATGATCCTGCCGGTGCTGACGGGCGCTCTTCACTAGTCCGGGGGACGATAGTAAATAGGACCAAATGTTGCTAGTATAAATAGGGAAATATAGTGTTTTTCGTGTGTACCGTAGGTCCTGTTTACTATGGCCCCCCGTCATTATATATAGTATTCGTGAACGGTTGATGATTGAAGCTCGTCTCTTTTTTGGTCTCTTTTCTAGGGTCCGAAAAGAGTTGAATGAACCCCCTAGTGTGGGACGTGTTTTTTTTTTTCGGAGAATCGCCTGGACTTTTATTTCAACCTCAGCCTGGATCCAAATCCTCCCCCTCCTCCCCCCCCCCCCTATGGTCATATGACCACGGCCATGCATGAGATCGAGTACATCTCTCCTATCGAGTACCCCCCCCTATGGTCATACGACTACGGCCATGCATGAGATCGAGTATTTCTCTCCTATCGAGTACACGCCCCCCCCCCCCCCCCGCCCCCCTCTGTGCTGCTGCTGCTGCTGCTGCTGCTGCCGCTGCTGGTCTCGGCGTGTTGTCGGTGTATGGCCGAAGCTCTCATCAATAGAATGCTAGTGTAGTGCTTCTACTTCGTCTATGCTGTTTATTCCTCGTTGTAGTCCATGATACGATATGTTTACACAAGGCAGGGAACGAGAGTGCGATGGACAAGCAGGGAAAAGACTTATTATTATAGTATAGCGATCTGCAATGCGATATATATACCAGATGTGCGATATTTTTTGCCCGCCTCTAGCAAGGAAGAGCGTGGAGCAGTATCATACGTATGTACGAGTCCCGTTTTTACTTTGCGCGTTTGTCATATCCATGTGCTGTGGTACCTGGTACCAACCAACCCGGACTGGAGGTGTGTGCTCGGCGGTGCTGGATGTCTTTCAATGATAAACGAGATGACGAGTGAATACATAATACACATATACCAGGTACCAGGTACCAGTACTCGTGCGTACGTATGGTAGAAATACTTATTTCCTGTGGAAGAACTCTCTGCCCGGGAATGTAAGGAACGTTTGTATTGAGTATCAATATACAAAAAATGCTAGTAATTTGGGACAGAGCGATACATACAGTAGCAGCAACACAGACAGGTGTAGAGGGCGGTTAGATACACGCCAGTAGACGGCGCGGAAGGATGAAACAACTATTATTAGTAATAGCAAATTGGAAAAGACTGACCTCCCGCGTTCTTTGTTGTCGGAATCGAGGGGGAGGGGGGGGGGGGGGATGGAGACAGCGGGGGGAAACAATGTGTTCCCGGACGTGCGAATGGCGGAGGGACTCACAATGTATCTGGAGGCACAAATGTTGGAAGGAACCGGACACGCGACTGGGTAGACTGGAAAGCGCCAACAATGTGTAGTATATAGCGTATGCTCAATTTTCCTACGTACGGAAGGTGTTCACGTTTATTCACCCCCTTCAGAATGGCGTCCACCGCGTTTTCTGGCCCTAAACACTTGGATTTAGACTGGGGTCATCATTGTGGCGCTCCGTTGGTATAGAACGAAGTTCCAACGATCCCACCGGCCCCCCTCATCCATCTCTCTCTCTCTCTCTCTCTCTCGCTCTCTTGCTGTTGCTTCTCGAATACGATTTATTACGTTAGCCATACCACACGAGATGTACGGTGGGCATACGTATGCACTCACGCACGCAAGCCGTTTATTGCGTAAGTTTGCTGCTATTTTTTATTTATTTTTTCGCAAAAGATGCTATTGATAAGGATTGGAGGTCGCGGTTTGACCTCCTTTTTTGACTGGCCAGCCTCCCTCTCTATGACTTACAGTGAAAATATCACGGGTGGGCATATGTAATCGTTAGAACCCACGGCAGACCCATGAGGCAGTGATTCCGCTGTATGTTTACACGCCATATTTGATCCCGATTACTGATGTGTGTCCCCTCCCGTAGCAGCAGTAGTAGTAGTAGTAGTGGTTAGTAGTAGCATGATTGAGGTCAAAGAGAAAGGCCTTGGCGCGCCCGAAATGACCTCTCTCCTATTATACGTACGTAGCACATTTTCTATTTTGGCTGTTTTTTTATCGTTTTTTTTGCTTTTTTTTTGGCGGTGGGAGGGCGATCTGTGAAGCGTCAAGAAGAAGTCAAGAGCGTGATGCCAATGATGTTGTCCCGCGGCGCTGGGTTTCTGTGCCCGTACAGTCCGGCAGAGTCCTCCGCTGTCGAGGTATATAAAATTCGAACAATCAGAGAAGGTAGATAAAAGGCCCGCCAACCCCTATTACGGGGGACCATAGTTAATAGGACCAAATATTGTTAGTAAAAATAATTAAATATATAGGTTTTTATGTATACCGTAGGTCCTATTAACTATGGTCCCCCGTAATAATATATATCCTAAACCCCATCCTATTACAACGGTATGTAACCCCCCCCCCCCCCCTCCCCCCCGCTTTTGATACGCCTGTCGTTTTGTGTTGCAATACGGCCGGACGTATGCAGCCGGTAGTCTACAGTAGTTGTTCCATTGATGGTTGTCGTTGTTTTTTTCCCCTGATCGACAGGCGGCGCGAGAAAAGGATCGTTTTCACTGCGTACGTCGTGCCGGTAATATTTACGGGGGACCATAGTAAATGGGACCAAATATTATTATTAAAAATAGGTACAAATATGGGCTTTTGTTTGTACCGTAGGTCCTGTTAACTATGGCCCCCCGAAATAGTAGGACATAGAAATACCAGAACACCTGTCTTATTTATTGCCAGTAAGAAGGTCGGGCTGAGATCGACAGTAGAGTCAAGAACTATCTCTGATACGTTTATGCTCGTACTTTCGTACAATTACGGGGGACCATAGTAAATACGACCTGCGGTACACACAAAAAAACTACCAGGTATATATTTGCCTATTTTACTATTACGGGGGGCCATAGTAAATAGGACCAGATATTGTCAGTAAAAATAGCGAGATATATAAGTGTTTGTTTGCAGGGTAGGTCCTATTTAATATGGTTCCCCGTTATAACAGCATATGGTCCTTTTTGCTATGATCCCCCGTAATACTTGTAGACGATGTGGCTGATATTATGCCCGGTTTGTGTTTGGTGCAGGTACAACACGCCCTTCCTCAAGTAGGGAATTCAGCCCGAGCCATCATAACTTTTTTTTCACCACTGCCGTCTCTCGTCACAGCTGCACAATGTTTCTCGTTCTTTCGCTCTTTCGCACCCAGCACATTGATTTGCTTTCTTTGGCTTCCCTCGTTTGTTTCCTTTTTACGATACACATTTTTTTTTTTTTTCTCCTCTGCCTTTGTGTGCAACACCTGGTACTGGTATAGCGTATGACCGTGGCCACGGAAGTTTGTGCGTACGTACAAGCGGTGGGGGCTGCCTGCGGTTTTGAGGGGTATCGACTTTTGGACCTTTTTAGGAGCGCAGTCCCGTTTTGGGGACAAAGTGGTCAGAATTTGAGTGGTTTTGTCCCCAAAACGGGACTGGCTGCAGTTTGCCCCAAAGGGGTTAAGAGAAGTGCGCGTCGGAGAGAGGCCACAATCGCTTGGCACCCCCCCTCTCGCCTTGCCGGAATGAGAGCGAACCATCGTATAAAAGAGATGGTGGGAGAGGCGGCGCACTGTGCTTCGCCGGGCACACTTACCCTTCTTTCAAATTGGCGTACTGTATCCTACGCTGGGTGTCTTGGTGATTGCTTCTTCGCTGGCGGGACTCGCCTGCACGCATCCCACGTGTTGTTCTGTCAGACCGAAACGTGCCTTGTATCGTTGTGTAGACATCTGTCTGTATATCGTTGGGGGGGGGGGGGGGGGGGGGGGGCGTTTTCCGAATCGTACGCTAGGTTTTTCTTGAATTATGTTCATCCCGATGTCCTTGTATCGTTGTGTAGACATTTGTCTGTATATCGTTGGGGGGGGGGGGGCGTTTTCCGAATCGTACGCTAGGTTTTTCTTGAATTAAATTCATCCCGATGTCCTTGTATCGTTGTGTAGACATTTGTCTGTATATCGTTGGGGGGGGGGGGGGGGGTTCCGAATCGTACGCTAGGTTTTTCTTGAATTAAATTCATCCCGATGTTTTTTTTTTTCACTCTCATCGTAAGTCGCCGTGCCGTCGTGAGAATGGAGAAGAGAACAGTGTAGGTATAGTATATACCAGGTATTACCGCATTACACTATCACCCGGGGGTGATAAGACTGGACACACCCTGGGACAAATTTCAGGCCCAATTTTCTCCGAAATCAGGGGGGGGGGGTGGGGGGGCTTAAAGGGCGCACGCACCCACACGAAATGGTGGCTTTGGGAAGATGCCGTCGAGATCTATGTTTCCATGAACGTGTCTCTCGGCGGTTTCGCCCCCCTCCCCCCCCCCCCCCCCCCCCCCGGTGGTCAATGGTCAAATTGCTCAAGGCAAGCAACAAATGAGTACGCCCCCCCCCCCCCCTTTTGTCGACGAAATGAGCTCGGAAAATTGTCCAAGGAGGCGTGTTTTTATCTCACCCGTGTGATACGGAACCGGGTGTGGTATTGGTTATGATTTGGCCCACCTTCGCCATAAGGGTTGAAAGATGGTCCACACTTGTTTACTAACTCCTCGTTTCATCTTTTCATTCCCAGAACATTTTCCGGGTGGTCGGAGAGGGGATTACTTACATGTATTTGGGGTATATCTTCGACCCGTTTTTTTTTTTTTGAAAGTACTATTGTACTGGTATGATGCTTTTCAGCTGTGAGACCGAGAACAAGTGTCAGCGAAACTCGTTCGTATATTAATTGTACTTTTTCAAGCTGCGTGCGATACAGTACATACTCGGATCGCGTGTTCTTAACTTATATTGCGGGGTCAATGACCTCGTGAAGGATAGACGTCGGCGACCCCCCCCCCGGGGGATAGGTAGGCACCAGGGTCAGCAGGGCGACTTTTCGCTATGTCGGAGGCTGGACCGAGGTCTACACAGCCCTCCCAGCTCGGCGGGGGTGCTTTTCTCGTAAAAACGGACGACCTCGACTGCCGAACCAACCCCTGTTAGCTGTTGGGTCGCCGAAATGAACAGGGATTCGAAACACACTGCTTGATCAAGCGCGAAAAGCACAAAACTGCTGTCAGTACTCTTTTTTACTTCACACCACTCGTACTACAGTAGCTCAAGTGCTGTATTTCATAGTCCATTTGATGGAGGCCACCCACCCTACCCCCCTTTACATGTGCGGAAGGGAACCCTTGTAAGTGCATACCAGGTATAAGTATGGTATCCTAAAAAAAAAACGATTAATGTATTTATTACTATCAATAACTAAAGACATTCATTAGTCGTCTCCTAAAACACGTACCGTATGACACTGCTGTCACACTATTACGGGGAACCATAGTAAGTAGGACCAAATGTTGTTGTAAATATATCGAAATATACAGGTTTTGTGTGTACCGTAGGTCCTATTTAATATGGTCCCCTATAATAGGGGGTGATAAGATAACACACCCCTTCGGACGATTTTTGAAGGTGAGTTTCTCGACAGCGGGGAGGGCGTACTGAATACGACGAGCGGTGCGTCTACGCAACATTCTCTAGGTATTACAGGGGGCCATAGTTAATAGGACCAAATATTGTTAGTAAAAATGGTGAAATATATAGTTTTTTATGTATGCCGTAGGTCCTATTAACTATGGTCCCCCGTAGTAGTATTTTCCAGAAGCCACCATTTTCATTGTGTTTGTGTGCCCCCCACCCATGTGTTGGAGAAAACCGGATCTGGAATTCGTCCGAGGGGGTGTGTTGTCTCATCACCCGGTGTGATAGTAGAATACGGGTATGTATTTATTGAAACGTCAGCTCTGAGATCGAAAAAGTCGTTGCAGAACCCCCATATTTGCAAAGTTACGTGTGATGCTTTGATCCACCACGTGTTTACGTGGTATTTCTCACAGATTGCTGGGATGTATCGTATGAAAAAAAAGTAGGAGCAGCAACAGTGCTGGCGGGAGCGGTGAGAAGTTCCTGGTGTGGATCCCGCGATTTTTTTTTTGTCGATGTACGTAGCACTCTGTCCTCGCGTGTAAGGATGGTTTGTGTAGTAATATTTAATGTAAACATTCCTTCATTTCCGGACAGAGTGTGATACACACCCTGGTGTAAACGTACGTGTTTTACCAGTACGGTACCGTGGATATAGTCCCAGCAACCATTAGTGGCCCAAAGCGGGGGGGGTGGGGGAGGGAATCGATATGGTTGGAGCGCCCCGCATAACGAGTCACTGATACGGTAGTATTAATATTATAGCGTGTCATATTCATCATTTTGGCACACCCGTCGATACGCTTCCCTACCCTACCCTATCCTGCCAAGTATCCTCTACCCTACCGCACCCTACCGCACCCTAACCTACCCTACCTACCCTACCCTAACCTACCCTGCCCTACCCTACCCTACCCTACCCTACCCTACCCTACCCTACCCTACCCTACCCTACCCTACCCTACCCTACCCTACCCTACCGCACCCTACCCTACCCTACCCTACCCTACTGTACCCTACCCTACCCTACCCTACCGCACCCTACCGCACCCTACCCTACGCTACCCAAACCTCGTGAGACCTACCCCGTCAACCATCTCGACCGCCGCCGCGTTGGACGCTCTCGCTCAGAGCGGGGGCGCGAGAAGCCGGGGGAATCCGACCGCGGGACCCAACGATTCCCCTCCCTCGACCCCTCATCGCACGCGTCCCTTTATCCCTCGCCCTCTCCTCTGTCTGAAAAACCGACGTGATCGTCGGAATCGAAACCGAAACTGAACCGAAGCTGAAACCGGAGCCGTAACCGAAACCGGGATGAAAATCGGAGATGAAACTGAACATGAAACAGAAAAAACGTATGAGTTCGGAAACTGAAACTGAAAACCGACAACGAAAATGGAAAAACAGATAATAACAACAGAAACTGAAACTGAAACCGAAAAATGAAAACCAACACCGTCACCGAACTTGAAATGAAACCGAATCTGGAGTCGAAGTCGAATGTTGAAAACTGAAATCGAAACCTCTGTGTCATATTTCATTCGACCTTGGCGACCGCGCAGAATACGAGCGAATATGCCTGAACGCCATGGAGGAGCGAGTTCTCCCCCCGGACGTCCGGCTGAAGATGGTATTCGCTCAGGCCAACGCCGGCGAAATGGAGGAAGAGCTGGAAGCAGACGTGAGCAGCGGGAGTTGCACCCTTTTTGGTGGCGGTGGTGGTAGTGGTGGTGTTGATGATGGTGGTGGTGGTGGTGGTTGTGGTGGGTGTTATCGTGCATGCACGAATAGCTCAACAGTGGGAGGGGGGGGGGGGGGGGGGGGGGTGGCGTACTCATTTGTTGTTTGCCTTAGTCATTTGACCATTGAACACGCATCCCCTTCGAGACGGAGCATGGGGGGAGGGGGTGGGCGGTGCGGATGACGCCTTCAGCGTCCCAGGAATGCACTTTCCTAGTTTTCTTATTTTTTTGCGCGCTTGGCCTCGCCCCCTCCCCCCTCCCCCCGCATCCGCTGTTCCTTCCTTTTATGCGCGAGTATGCTACGGATTATGAACAGTGCGATCAATTTTTCGGGCGGCGCGTTACGGCACGGCATGACGTTTTGTTGCTGTTGTTGTTGTTGTTGTTGTTGTTGCTTGGATAGACTACGTTAAAAGTGGTTCATTTTGTATTCTTGAATTGCGTTCGAGGGCGGGCAAGAGAGCTGTATCGTCAGCAAAATAAGGTACCAGGTACCTGTTACTGCGGTGAGGCATACCAGGTCTATATCAGTAGAGGCGGTGTTATGTGGTCTAATCTGCTTGGGTCACCTGCCTGTTGATATAAATCGTCGGTATATATATATATATACAAATGTAGTACGTATACCGTGGTAGTGCTGCAGTGTCCGCAGTAGCAGTGTGGAAGTGCCAGCTTTAACGTAACAGCAGTGTTTGTGTTGGAAATGACAGGTATGCGTTTCGATTCGTTTTTGGGCGTATCGTTGGGTTCTTACTCCTGCTGTTGTGTTTTTGTTTCGTCTGTTTCGTTTTTTGTTTGTTTTGCTTTTGCTTGTTGCGTTCCTCACGGAAACGAAAACCAGGTGAAGCGGCTGGATGGGCTGGTCCGAACTCTGGCACTTTACGGCATACTGGAGCGCAATGTGATGGACAGCTCCAAGTAAGAGGCGTAAGGAGAGGGGGGGTGGGGGGGGAGATATTTTAGAGTAGAAAGAGAAAAAGGGATGAAGGAGGAGCGAGGGGGATGCTAACAGGGACAGAGAGAGAGCGGAAGACACACACGAAGTATGCATAAAGACAGAAACGGGAAGATAAAGGAGAGCCTGAGAGAGATAGCGATAGACGAGGCAGACGGAAAGCAGAAGGGAGGGAGGGACGGAGGGAGGGACGTGGCGTTAGGCTTTTGGTCTGCTGTCCCCGCGGACGCTACCGCCTCCCAACCTCTGCCGAACCTTGCGCGTCGTGCACGTATCGAGAGTCGCCATAAATAGTGTAGTTATGTCAGCTGGGGAGGGGGGCAACGAATTTTCATGTTGGGATGCGTGGGCGGCACCGCCTGGCCTGGCCTGGCGTGGCCTTGCCTGTTGGCGTCTGCCGAGACGAGGCAGGGAGGAAAGGGGCGAGGCGGGGGGCAACCGAGTGAAATGGGGTGGGGGTTCGCCTGTGGATGCCACCGGTTGAAAATTTTTGCGGCAGGCCTGCACTTTGTGGTTGTACCGACGACGACGACCGCTCGTGTGTACTCGTGATGCCGGCTTAGTTCGGATTGTCGATGGCGGCGACTTCAAGCTGCTGCTGCTGCTGCTGTCCGGACGTGTGTGTTTATTGAGTAGGGTGGGTGTATCCGCGAGAACGTGAGCGATTGAAATTTCTTGTCTGCTTTGTTTTTCATGGTGATTTGGTGGGGCAGATTTTCGCGCTCACACGATTGTGTGTCAGGGTAGCTCGTACTCGTACGGAAGGCACAGCAGCACGTGTCTTCGGCTTCGATTGCGTATGTCGGAGGTCCTCGGGCTGCTGTGCCATCTGTAACTCGTTCAGAGCGGGCTTGCTCTCCTCCGGTCCCGCGGCTTAGTCTGCAAGCCCCCCTTTTTGTCACGCCTCCCCTCCCCCCCCCACGCACACACCGACCCCCCCCCCCTTTTAGTTTTCGTTTTGTCTGAAAACCAGCGATCTCTGTTGCTGCCCCCCCCCCCCCCCCCACGCCTTGTGCTTCCCATCCATCGAATTCCTCCTCTTCTGCTTCACGTGGCACTTGCAGTAGGTAGACCCCCAGTGACCGCCGCACCGCGCAAATAGCAACACTAATGCAAAAGTTACATCAAAACACTTGGCATCACTCGCCCCCCCCCCGCCTCCCTCCTTCTCTCCCTCTCCCGCAATAACGGCAACAACAACGACCGATGACGAGAGAAGGGCGGATAAACTAGCGCCCGACCGCGAGCGGGAGCTGGGCAAGATGCTCGTTGCCGCGGTGCAGCTGGAGCTGTTCCAGATGCTCGACGACATCTGCGAGGCAGGGGACGTGGAGAACGAACTTTTCGACGACCTGTGCGAGGACACCATACAGAACGGACGCCGGAGCGGCTTCTTTTACATCACGGCGGAGCTCCTGCTTTCGCCGGGCTCGGGGTACAAGCGGCTGCTACAGATCCGGAAGGACCAGGTGGGGGATTCGGTGGTGGTGGTGGTGGTGGGTGGCCGTGGGGATGGTGGTGGGTGATAGTGACGGTGGTGGTGGTGATAGTCGAGAGGGAGAAGTGGGGGGTGTTGGCGTCGGCGCACGTTCCGCTTACCCTCCGTTGTGTTGGGGTCATAAATTTGGACTTCAACTTGAACTTGAAATTGACGCTGGAAGTTGCGCCACACTGCGGCTGGCTGCATGCGCGCCGTCGTGGAGGAGCAAGGAGTTCGTGCAAAGGGTCTATAGCTTACCGCGCCTTACCTTACATTACCTTACCTGACATCGCGTTATCTCACCTCACCTTACCGTTTTCCCTCGCCAGTTTTCGTTGCGTCTTGCTTTACCTTGCCTTGCCTTGACTCGCCTCGCCGTACCTTACCTTACTTACCTCACCGTTCCCCCCTCTCCATTTCTCATTTTCGCCTTGCTTTGCCTCGCCTTGCCTTGCCTTGCCTTGCCTTGCCTCGCCTTGCCTCGCCTTGCCTCGCCTCGCCTCGCCTCGCCTCGCCTCGCCTTGCCTTGCCTTGCCTCGCCTTGCCTTGCCTCGCCTTGCCTTGCCTTGCCGTACCTTGCCTTGCCTTGCCTTGCCTTGCCTCGCCTTGCCGTGCCTTGCCTTGCCTTGCCTCGCCTCGCCTCGCGCTGGCCCCCCTCTTTCCCCCGTGTTTGTTCCGTCAGATCGTGGAGGACATCGCGAACACTGCCGGCCTAGTCACCCTCGGGGGGCATGACTGCCAGCGGGACATATCGCCGCAGGTGTCTCCGCGAGGGCCGAAGGGGGCGGGAAAGACGCCGAGACATAGCACGGAAGGCCACGGTGAGCGAAGATAGGGCTGTGCGTCGGCTTACTTCATATTCATAACCCTCTTTTAAGACCGCAGCCCCGTTTTGGGGACAAACCACTCGAAGTATAAATAGTTTGTCTCCAAAACGGGACTGCGGTCTTGAAAGGGTCAAGCCACCGACGATTCTTAATAGTAGTTACTCACAGTGGTTGCCTGGCTCAAGTGTCCCAGTTGCGGTTACGTGCAGAAGTTGCGTGCGGTAATTTAATGTGCGGAGTCTGCGCCTTTGCACTTTGATTGGCGGGCTTGTGGTTTATTATCGGTGAGAACGCTCTTACGGGGGGACCATAGTAAATAGGACCTACGGTATACACAAAAAACCGTATATTTCCCTGTTTTTACTAACAATATTTGGTCCTATTTACTATGGCCCCCCGTGATAAACTCTTGTCCGTGAAATATTTGCACCATTTGTATAGTAATATTCACCAAATATGGCCCTAATATTTAGAGACGGCAGAGTGGTACCTGGTACCGTATACTGGTAGCACGCAAGATGGCAACAAACTCCCTCTCGGGATGAATTTGCCGGGCCGTTTTTTGTTTTTGTTTTCCAAAACAAGCGAGACACCCGCAGCGCAAGTGTATATTCTCATAGTTGAGAAAAAAAACAGATGTAGGATCGAGGACTTCGTCGAGACTCATCTGTACTATTACTAGCTGTGTGTGATACTGTGGGGTTTTGTAGCCTCGTGCGGGGTTATGCATACATCCCGAATATGAGGGAGTCAAAATACGAAGCTGCAGAATTCAGGGAGTGAGCGTGTCTATATTTTGGAAATAATGAAAACATTTTTTCGAGGGTTGCACAAAAAATTGCATACATACACGTATGTATTCTATATATCGGAAGATGCCATTAACCCTTTTAGAACCGCAGTCCCATATGTGGGGACAAACCAGTCAAATTTCAAGTAGTTTTGTCCCCAAACGGGACTGCGGTTCTAAAGGGGTTAAGCCCTGGTTTTGTAGACGCACCTCTCGGCGTTTTCACTCTCTGCCTTCGAGAAAATCAGCTTGGAATATCGTGCGGGGGGAGTGTGTTGCATTTTGCCTTGTTAGGATGTCCATACCTGGTAAAGTCAGTTATTACTATTACGGGGGACCATAGTTAACAGGACCAAATATTGTTAGTAAAAATGGTTAAATATATAGGTTTTTATGTATACCATAGGTCCTGTTAACTATGGTCCCCCGTAATAGTTGGTTTCCTGTGCCACCCAAGGCATATATATATATATATATATATATATGCCTTATTCGCAATGAACCGACTTCGTTGGTAAGGGCATGCCGTTATCCACAGCCCTGGCGGGTAAGGGGTGCCGGCCTGGCGGGCTCTTGGCAATAGGCGAGGCGTCCATATGGGTGTATGGTTTTGTTTTTGCGTGTAGGTTGTATGCACATCCTTTCAACTTATTCGTTGTAGGGTTGTAACTTGTCCGATATTTTCGGTCTTTCCTCGAATGCTTTCGGGCTGTGATTAACGAAAGAGGTGATTTTTTGTTGTTGTTAGTTGTTGATGTACATGTATAACTTTGTGAGTAGTCCTCTCGTAACCTCTACGGCAGAGCGGTAAAAAGGCGGGAGGGGGGGGGGGGGAGGGGGGGTGTACTCGATAGGAGAGATGTACTCGATCTCATGCATGGCCGTGGTCGTATGACCATAGACCCTTGCATCCCTACAATGCCGGGACGGAGCGTGTCTGGTGTTCACCGACCAGGCAGACATTGCTTGCACCAAGCTCGAAGCGCCGTGAGGTGTCTGGCGAGTCGCATGAAGGGTGAGCTGCATCCTACTAAGAACGGCTTGTCAGGCGGACTTGCATATGGATGACAGCTTCAATGAGTTGATTTAATTTCCGGTGTAGGCATTTCCAGAGGCAGCAATGGGAGTACTATGTAACTGCCTCTTGGGTGCCTCGCCTTGAACACTACGTGATACGATCATTCCCATTTGTGCAGAGTGAAGGTTCTTTTCCTCACACGATCTAACTCGACAACTGGCTGTGGGCGACCGCCAAAAAAAATAAAAAACGAACGGTACCCTGGTTGTCTAGCTCACGTAGTGAGCGGCATGTTTTACAGTGTCGTTGCCAACCGACGCCAACCCAACCTATATATCTGGTATAAAATAGGGGAGGGGGGGGGGAGACTCTTTCGCACGCAGGGTGAAAACAAGGCACAGGAGTGCACAAAACAGCAGAGGTTGGACGTCGGGCCTCCCTCACTGCCTCCCTCCCTCCCTCTCTCTTCCCCCCCCCCCCCCCACCCAACCCCCACGCCTCCCCCTTCCCCCCTCACCACTCCACCCCCCCCCATCTCCTCTCACCACATGTACGTATGCCTGCGCTCCGGTTTCGAATCGTTTTTTTTTTCAATTCAGCCCCCGCACTAGGAGCGATGGACAGCGACTGCGGCTCTCCCGGGTCGTCTGTCGCAGGGGCGACTGACTACGCCGCGCTTAGGATTGGCGGTGGCGGTGGCGGTAGCGCTTACGCTAATGGTGTGAACGCGGAAGGCTTGAACCCGTCGCCGAGTAGCCACGGGCCAGCGCAGCCGGGGCAGCCGGAGGGGGGGTCTTTGTCACCGTCGTCGCAGGAGGGCAAGCACCGGCGGTCGCAGACGCAGCGCGTGCGGGACCTCCTCAGCAGCATCGACGGCCTGGTGATGGAGGCGGAGCAAACGGAGCCGGAACAGGCGTTCTTCCATCTCGCCCCTCTGTCCCCGGAGGTGGGCTCGACGAGTAACCGGTACGAGACCGCTAGCAGCGGCGCGGCTAGCGGGGGGGGTGGAGGGGGTGGAGCCGGGGGGGGGAGTGGGAGCGACGCCCGCAGCTCGAGAAGCGGCCGCAGCCACAGCCAGAGCAACAGCAACAGCCTCGGGTTTAGCGTGCGCAGCAAGCGGCAGAGCACCGGCAGCTTGGTTTACCGTGCCGGGGGCAGTGGCAGTGGTAACAATGGCGGCAGCGGCGGCGGCGCGGGTGGCGCTTCATCGCGGATGGGCCTGCGAACACCTCCTCCAGACGGCGATGACGGAGAGCAAGGCGGAGGGAGCGAGGGGCGCGGGGATGACGGTGCCCAGAGGGCTTTTTTCCCGAGCGAGCGGGACTGGCGCAGCCGCCCTTACTCGGGCACGCCGACATCGGAGCTGACGAGCAAGCTTTCGTCCACCCGGCAGGTCGCGGACGTTGACGAGAATGGGGGGCAGCCGGGGGCGGAGGAGGAGGACGCGGACATGCTGCTCGCCGAGGTGGACTGGCTCATCGCGGGGACTCGCGCGGCCCTTGGGAGTGACGCTGCAGACAAGGACGGCCTCGCCACGGTGACGCCCGTTAAGCGCGAGAATTCGCCCAAGAAAGGTCTTGTCCCTGCGTCGGTGGGGGTGGGGGAGGGGGGGGAAGCGAATGGGGAGAAGGAGGGGGGGGAGGGAGGGGAGGGAGCGGTCGACGTGGTGGCGCTTAACGGGTCTGGTGCATCGGGAGGCAGCAGTGGCAAGGGCGGCAGCGAGCGGCCGGAGGAGCGGCAGGAGGGCGGCGGCGTTGGGCTTGTCGCCTGCGAGGCGGATACCGCGCTCGAGGCCGCGCCGCTTCCGTCGTCGCCCCCGTCGTCGCCCCATGACTCACTTACAGAGGCTTTTCCGGACGCCGCGTCGGCGGCGGCTAAGGCGTCAGACTCGGCGGCGGCTAAGGCGGGGGTGGGTACCGGGGTGGGTGCAGAGTCGGCGGCGGCGGCGGCGGCGGCAGCGCCAGTGGTGGCTGCTGACGAGGGCGGAGAAGCGTCGTCAGCGGCGCCACTCGCGCGGTCAGGGGAAGAGCGAGCTGTTGCGCCACGCAACGCGGCAAGAATAGAGGATGCGGTCGTCGTGGGTAGTGTTGGTGGTGCCCGTGACGAGAAGAACGCGGTCGAAAGTGCGCGACGGGAGAGTGGACGGGAGAAGGAGGGAGGGGGGGGGGGAGAGGGGGAGCCCTCCGCTGTCGACGCAGTCGTGGAGCCTGTAGTCGAGGGTGGTGTTCGGCCGGACGCGGGGGGCACGGCGGCGGCGGCGGCGGCGGCGACCGGCGGTGTCGCGTTTTCGATGCAAGAGGGGAGTGAAACGGGCGTCGAGCAAGCTGTTGGGTCGTCGGCTGCTGGTACCTTGACTGGGTCGTCGGTGCCAGGTCGATCTCGGGGCGATGATAACGGGCAGGGAGAGGAGGAGGAGGAGGAGGAGGAGGAGGTGGAGGGAGGGGAGGAAGGGGGGGTGGATGTTGTTGGCGAGCGAAACGGTTTGGGGCCCGGGGTCGCGTTGCCGCGGAAAGACGACGGGTTTGGCTTGTTGGGCGGCAATGGCGCACCCTCCGGCTCGGGCAAAGCGACGGTCGTTTCGCGTTCGGAGCTGGATTTCGCGAGATCGGTTGTCCCCTCTCCTTTGTTGGCGATGGATATCCCACCCGTCGTTTTTGACGGGGCGAACGGCCGGGGGTTCGGTGTGGGGGGCGGAGGAGGGAAAGGAGAAGAGTTAGAGGGCGTTACGACGGCGGTGGATTCGACGGATGACGGGGAACAGGCCGAGCATGCACCCGTGTTGAAGGATGTAGAGCTGTGATCGCTGGGTTTGCTTGCGTGTGCGGGGTTGCTCTTGCGTGGGGGCGGGCACGGGCAAGCGGGCTGTTGCGGGCGCGCGTTCTCACGCTGTTTTCTTGCAAAAAAATATTAGGCGTTCTTACGTATCGGTGCAACTTGTGGCTCGAGGGCGTTGTTGGGAAGATGTTGTTGTTGTTTGGTGGTGGGGGGGGTGGTGGCGGCGGTGGTGTCTTTGTGTGTGTGCTGTAGTCTATGTCTTTTTTTTATGTCACCAACCAACCCATTTTTTTTGTTACTCTTCCCATTTTTTTACTCAGCAACGGGGTCGGCCGACGGCTGCTACTACCTGTATATATACCTCTCATTGCCTCACTTGGCCGGGACAGTTGTTATCACGTATGATATGCCCTCATACCTGGTTCACGTACAGCAGCAGAGTGCAGTATTTCAGGTATATATGCACGTGGTACTGCTCGTAAGCCGCAAGAGTGTCGCGTTGTTGTTCACATACAGCAGTAGTTCGGGCGGTGCGTTGTATTGACACCAGAAACGTGTCAGGTAATACGCTGGGTGTTGTGTCAGACCTGGCATAACCATACGTACACGACATAAATCAGATGCATGCTATATTACGGTGGCATATGTATATATAGGGGGGCACCTATGAATTTTCGTTTCCGAGGCTCTCAACTCTAGAAGCTCTACTTCTTAAGTATACCTATAACCCCAAAACGGATTTTGATATTTAAAAAAGCGTAACCCTTGCAGGACTGCTGTTCCGTTGTGAAGGACAAATTACTTGGAATTCGAGTGGTTTGTCCCCAACTCGGGACTGGCTGCAGGTTGCCCTAAAAGGAGCAATCCCAAGCCTATTAACCCTTTTAGAACTGCAGTCCCGTTTGGGAGACAAACCACCCAAATTCTAAGTAGTTTGTCCCCAAAACGGGACTGCGACCCTGAAGGGGTTTAATTGCTTACAGACAAAAAAAATGAAGGCACGTACCGGGGACCGGGGGGGAGAAGGAAGGGAAGACACCTGTGACCACGGCTTGTCCAGAAGAAGACAGCTGAGTGAGGGTAAAACCTCCTACCCTGGTACGAGTTTTACCCCTTTTAGGACCTCGATCCCGTGTGGAGGACAAACTATTTGAAAATTGAGTGGTTTCTCCCCAGACCGGGACTGCGGCTCTAAAAGAGTCAAAAAGCTGGAAAGTGAAACTGAGTGGTGATGAAGTCACGAATTAATATGTCTGACCCTGCAGTACGTACGAGTGACAATGGTACTTGTTATAAGGATTACCTTGGGCTGGGTGATCGATCGATCTTTTACCCCTATAGCTCAGTAGGTAAAACCGTCACATTTGACGTCGTCCAGGTCACGGGTTCGAACCTCATGTCGAACTTTTATTTTACAGAAACGCTTGCGCGTGCACACCTAAAAAAACACATCTCCCTGGTTTCCCAGGTAATGAAGCGAAGCGGGTAGGCCAGCGTAGGGACGTACCAGGTATACGATTCCGACGCCTCAAAGATCCCGCCGTTCAGAGGGGGGGAGAGTGTCATAAGGATTACCTTGGGCTGGATAATCGATCGATCTTTTACCCCTATGGCTCAGTAGGCACCTGGTAACACCTTCACATACTCCGACGATATTGCGTTAACCCTTTTAGAACTACAGTCCCGTTTTGGGGACAAATCAAACAAATTAATGGTAGTAGTTTGTCCCCACAACGGTACTGCGGTTCTAAAAGGGTTAAGGAGCCCCGGGTTCGTCGTAGATGTTTTCGGCAAGAAAATTGCTCCCCGTGGCAAGAATGGTAGTGGGGAGGGAGGAGGGAGAAAGGAGCCTGTCTGTCTTGTTACCCCGGATCTGAGTTACGACTCTCCCGGGTGGCTATCTCCACCGCACCTGCCCCCCTCGGGGGTCAGGTCGGGTCAACGTGCCCAAGCGCCAGTAGCAACAGCAGCCTGTGCTGATGTTGCAACGGGAGCTATATAGGTTAAATTGACACACGACGCGAATTTCGAACGTGGAAGTGTGTGGTGAGCTTAAGGCTATATTTTACCAATCCGCCGGAGGACATAAATAGTAAATTTAATAATATTAATAAGAGTGAGAAAAAAGAAGGGTGAAAATACGTATCGTAAAAAGGGATAAAAGAAGAAAAAAAACGAAAAATCGTACCAGGTATACAGCATGCCTCGTCAAGCAACTCTCCCTTTAGCTCGGGTCAAGTTATTTATCGTTCTCGTGCGAGCCAGGTTGTGTCCTACCCTGGTATGTCCTACGTACATACTTCAGCAATTCCCCAGTTTCCTGGTTTGGGGTCTCCTACGTACGATAACCAGAGTGGTAGCGTCACATCGGTTTTGATTTGTCGTATGATACCGCCGTGCTTTTGTTCTGTGGCGAGTTCTTCACTTTCTGTTCCTCAGGTCTTTTTTAGAACAACACACTCGTACACGTTGTCGGATGGCAAGCATAATAATAACAATAATAATAATAATAGTTGTTATAAGGATTACCCTGGGCAGGGTAATCGATCGGTCTTTTACCCCTCTTCGCTCAGTAGTAGGTAACACCTTCACATTTGACGTCGTCCAGGTCACGGTTTCGAACCTTACTTCGAACGTTTCTTTTACAGAAACGCTTGCGCGTGCACACCTAAAAAAACACATCTCCCTGGTTCCTCAGGTAATGAAACGAAGCGGGTAGGTCAGCGTATGGACGTACGTATACGGTTCCGACGCCCCAAAGACCCCGCCGTTTAGAGGGGGGCAGAGTGTTATAAGGATTACCCTGGGCAGGGTAATCGATCGGTCTTTTACCCCTTTAGCTCAGTGCAGGTAGGTAACACCTTCACATACAACGTGTTCGACGAAAACGTGTCCGTTTTTACCCGCCATAAGAAACGGTCTAAATGCCGGTGGTTTCTGTACGCCAGTTGACGGTAGAAAATCATCTCAAGGCCCAGCAAATAAGATGGGGGATACACACTGACTGCTGGATTATCACACTTCTTCTTCTGACTTCTTCTTCTGTACGTACCACTACTACTGTACTTTTTCTTGCAACTTCCTAGATTCCCCTACTACTATAAATATTTGAGTATCTGTCCCGACAGAGAGGTACGAAAGTACTGAAATCAATGGAGCTAGCTGCCAAAAAAAAAAGTATCAACTTGTTTTGCAGCCAATACGTAGTCCGCGAAGCCTACTCGTATGTATGCTGCATTTCTACACCCCCAATAATTTCAAGTGTCGGCGAGAAATCCAGTGCCACATACAACAAGCAGCGCCACGCATCGTTGCCGTTCCACAACGTGGTGGAATCGCAGAAGCTATAGTACGTACAGCAGTACTGCTGTGTGGTGGGAATGCCGAGAGCCTATATATATGCGCGAAAAAAATAAAACCCATCATGCACACCGGGAGGGGAGAACGGACGACACACCGCCTGTGACCACGGCTTATACTCGTATGGTATCCAGAAGACCGCTGAGCCGCTGAGAGTAGTAAGAAGACCACTACTAACGGGCTGACCTGTGGAACGCACACTGCGGCAGCAGCAGCACTGCTGTGCTTGCTATGAACACGTACCACCGGTACCAGGAAGTGGTACTCTCCTCGATATCCAGCACACACCCAGTGCCCCGCGAAGATTCTTGGTCCGAAACAGATATTATACCAGGTACATACAACAACAAGCTCTATGGTCACAGATTACGAGACAGAGGAGAGAGTACATCGCAAATGAAGTAAGGACGTTAGACCGTTAAACAATGCAGCGGCGGTGCTGCAACTAACTACTGCTGTCGTAGTAGCTGTATATCGTACCGTATGCTACACATAAATAATAAGGACGTGCTGACTGTCTAAATGATGTGTTTGGTTACTATAATATTGGCGTTCTGAACGAGCTGTACGTGGAGCAGTAGTAGTACCCCGCCACTGCCACCGTCATGGCTTTTAATATGAGCCCGCCTTCACATGGTCACTGCACGCGCGCGCGCTCTATAATAGTATATCTGTGCGGGCACGACTCACAATAATAAATAGTAGTATTAATAGTACTCTCCGTTGGCAATAATTAGCAAACGGCAAGCCAGATCTTGAACGTTGAAGACTGTGAAATGTTTGTTGAGTGCCGAATCGTCGGATTTTTTTTAGATCTTTTATAGATCTTGGATCTTGAAATCTCGAACCAAAAAGTTGAAAAATAATCTGAAACGGCTGGCAGGAGAAATGACGACATGACCGGCCACGCGTACCGACTTTAAGTACCAGGTACCGGTACCTGATACGAGTACTACGAAGATATAGGAGGAGCAGCATGGTACATACCAGGTATCATATCTAGGCGATACAGCGGTACTGCTGAATGTGATGTGTCGAATTGCAGAAGCGTAGAAGTGCCGTACTCGAGTCGTCGCCGCCAGCATCGTCGGCATATGCTTTCATGCCGCTTTCCGCGATACCAGAAAGAAGATTCGCGACCCGTCAACAAGAACAACGACAGCAATAACGACCGCACGCCTGCCTGGGTACCCGGGCGTCGCCGATCGCTTCTCCCCCGAGAAGGCGTGGGTTTGGCGTTGTCGGGCGTTGAGGAGGCATCTGGTATGCGGGGTTCATAATATATCTGCCGACTGTTGTTGTCGTTGCGGAATCCGGTGTTGTCGGAGGTGCGCGCGGTCGGCGACGACAGCAAGCAGCACTCTGCCTCGTTGTGCGTAAAAGCTGAAACACGGCGGCGGGGAGAGATGCAAAACTTACGTCTGATCTTTCAATCGTAGTTGCGAGCTGCAGCAGTAGGTATACCACTACGAGCAAGAGTACGAGGGCTTGTTTTCGAGCTTCGAGCGAGTGTGCCCGTTGGGCTTGTTATGGCGTGCGGCTCGATGCTCGTTCTCCCCATGGTGGTGCTCAACATGGGCGGAGAAATGGTCAACATCCTGCGCCAGCGGCTCAGCGCCCAGCTCGTGGAGGAAGACAAGGGAATCGCGGTGCTTCGCGACGTGCTCAACGCCATGTATGCTCCCGAGGTGAGTACGTACTGTGCTGTGTGCGTATGTGTATGTGTGCACAGCAGTATGTGCTGCTTCGCAGTAAACCCTTCTTCCTACAGGACGACCCACCCACACCCAACACACCTACGACCCAAGTCATCAGCGTCCGTCCGTGCTGAGTATCTACCCACCCCATACATACCTGCTCTCTTTGTGGTGACAAACTTCGAGATAGCATGAGAGGAGGGTAGACGGATGGTGTTAGATCCGATTTTGTGACGCACGAAAATACGACGACGACGACGACGACGACGACGGCGACGACGACGGCGACGACGACGGCGACGACGACGGCGACGACGGAAACAACAATCGGACGAACGAACGAACGAACGAACGAACGAACGAACGAACGAACGGCGCTCTTTTACTGTATACCAGTAGTCGACAAAAACCGAAGCAGTACGTAGGTTGATCTGTCTATCATACCTGGTACTTATCACCCAACGGCGTCCAGCACACCTGTTACTTATGTACTACTGTACAGCAGTAGTGTCCTGAGCATTTCTTCCTGCAAATTCTCTAGGAGGGTTGATACTCGTACACGTTCTGTGTTCTGTGGTGACAGACTCTACGTACGAGACAAGTGAGAGGAAAAATGAGCATGTGCATACCCTCAACGTGTACCTGACGTACCTTGATGTATGTTACGTGGTAATTTTCGACAAGCTGCAAACTTTCATTTCGTGCATGCGTCGTGTGGGTGTATTTACATACGTTCGGGCACGAAGGTGACGCGCTTCCTACAGCAGTATACACTTAGGGTTCGACTATTAAATACAACGTAGTGTACACTGTAGGTACACCTGGTGTGCCATGCTTCTTATCACATCGGCGTTGTTTACCCCCGTCGTGCTGGCGCAGTTTATCGAAGAATTGTTCAAGCCGCAGGAAATGTGCACCGAGGAAGCTATCAGGGAGCTATTCCATAAGGTTTGCTGAATGAATAAGACTCACCACATACTTTATTATTGTAAAGAATAACTTCTCGTTAGCAGCACTATACTGCACTACAGCAGTAGCAGAGAATGTGCCACCTATCGTGTTTATTTTCAATATTGGCAGTGAGAAAGACGGACCAGGCTGAAATTTTCAGGAAAAATAGGAAAATCTGGAGGCGTTATTCTACGCTCAGGGGTTGGTGGACAGCAGTTTAGAATGTACTCCTTCTCGAATAAGAAGCCCAGCCTAAGCTACATAATATTTTTTCCTGCTTCTAATTATGTGCACTGTGTAGAATGTGTAGAATGTACAATTTACTACTTCTTTTTTTTCTCGCCACTTTTACTTTCCAGCCTAACTCGTACCAGTAGGAGGTTTTACCCTCAGCGATCTTCAGGACAAGCCGTGGTCACGGGTGTCGTCCCTTCTCCCCCCCGGCACGTGCCTTTATTTTTTGTCACGCATACGGTTCAGCATTCCCAGTGCTCGTCGATTTTTATCGAATGTAGCTAACTCACGCTTTCGCGTTCCGCTACTCATTTTCTTTCGCAAGAACTGTTTATGTATATAATAAATCTAGCCTGGGCTATATAGTGGCACGCCTGCTTCTTATCAGATGCCTGAGTAGAATGCGCTTTTCTCGCCAAGATAAGAAATCCAGGGAGGGTACTAGCAGAATGCACTCTTATTTCCCGTAAAAGAAATCCAGCCTGAGCTATAGCAGTAGCACGCCAAGTGCTTATCGGGTGTCCTATAGTGCATCGTAGGGAAAATACCAACTACTTTATCAGAAACGGACGAGACTCGCTTTCCCCGACGACACCGTGTGTCAGGTGCCTGATACCAGGTATCTCGTACCTGTGCTTCGAATGTATCATACTGTGGTATTCGCTAGTCTCGAAGTCGTGTCCTGCGGCTTTGTTTGTACAGCGAAACAGGATGTTATCGACAAACAGTATGAAGTGTGATGCGTCGGGTACAAGGTGATGCTTGGTTGGGGGTTGGGGGGGGGCGAGGGGGGGGGGGGGGGGGGGCGTACTCATTTGTTGCTTGCCTTAGTCATTTGACCATTGACCACGCATCCCTTTCGAGACGGAGCACCGTTCCTACTCCTAATAGAGACACCTCCAACAATTGGGCTATCATTGGGGGGCGAGGGGGGGGGGGAGTACTCATGTCATGCATGCCCGTCGTAGTCCTACTACCATCGACCTTCGCATCCCTACGGAGAGGGGGGGGAGGGGGGGGGTGTATTCATTTGTTGCTTGCCCTAGTCGTTTGACCATTGACCACGCAACCCTTTCGAGACGAAGGGGAGGGGGGGGGGGTGTACTCGATATCACGCATCGCCGTAGTCGTATAACCATAGACCCACGCATCCCTATACTGCCGGGACGGACGGAGCACGTCGGGTTTTCATCGACTAGGCAGGGGGGGGGGGGGGGGGGGGTGATTTTCTGTTGTTTGTTGTCGCCCCTCTGTCTCCCTCCTGGTGCCGACGTCCTTGCTGCTGCTATCTGTCGCCGTTGTCCCCTCGTGTGCGACGGTCACCGGCGCTGGCTTTCTCCTGACGACGACGGCGACGGAGAACAGCTTGCCCACGCTTCTATCATGCGCCTCAACAAGACCAGCATGGACAAGCTTTTCGATCTCATCACCATGGGATTGAAGTACCAGGTACTCGTGGATATGTACAGTATTAATATTAGTATACTTGGTACTTGCCCTTTTTTCCAGCACAGACACCCCAGTTCTTCGTACTGTCCTATATGCCACGCCTTCATGATAGTCTTGCGAAATATTACGATAATACCAGGTAGTAACGATGGTCCAACTCTGCTACAAGTATACACGCACTCATAGAGCGCGCCCAACACCCTCAACAATTGAGAGCAAGTTTTCATAAACCGCGTCCGCCGTGTACGTACACTCCGTACGTAGCACGAGGTCTAATGTTGGACATTTTTTGTCTCGTTTTTTTCTGTTGAAAACACAAGTAGTGGGGGGACGGTGACTCCTTAGGATGGTGTCCCCGGTGCTGTTGTACTGCTGCAGATAAACCCAATCGCCAACCCCAGATGTATGACTTCATGGTTTAAAGGGTCTCGGGGAGGAAGGCTGGCTGCCACCCCCCCCTTCACACGCACACGCCCCCTCCCCTCCCCGTCATACGACTACGGCCATGTATGAGATCGAGTACATCTCTCCTGTCGAGTACCCCCCCCCCCCCCCCCGCCAACGGCCATGCATGACGTAGGTACACCCCCAACCCCCCATCCTAAGCATCCCCTCCCCCCCCCACCCGTACGCCCCCCCTCCTCCCCCCTCTCCCGCCCCTCGCAAGCACGCCCCCAAGGACGAGCGATAGACGTTACCGCCCTACATGTATACAGCGTTAGGGGAGAAGAGGCAAAAAAAAAAACATGCTACGGTGGCCGGGGTGGGGGGGGGGTTACGTTTTGGGCTGAAACATTTGCAATCGACGGGGCTCCTCAACCGAAAATTGGCGCAATACTTTTGGGACCACTTGTACGCTTAAAACACGATTTTCGTTAAATGTCGTTTTTTTTCGGGTGTTTTTGGACCTTTTTTTTTTCTTCTTTCGGGAGATGTTTCATGAGTGATTAACGTTGGAGCGTCTCATGCTGTATGCACATTGTCGGATGGCAAAAACGCAACTGTACTCATACTGGCAATGCTCCGTCTCCCCGCCGTTACTGCTGTTACCGTGCGCCCCTGCCGTCGTTTGCGGTGTGTTCGGCAGGCCATGCTGTGTTGTCAGCCCCAGCAGTTACTCCAGATTACGCTCAACCACATCGAAACTCTCAAGCAGATGATACCCAGCCTTGATTCGCTCAGCGACAGCATCATTGAGGTGCGTCTTCAGTGCCGTCATGTGGGATCTACTGCTACTTGCGCCACTGCTACTGCTACTACTGCTACTACTGCTACTACTACTACTACTACTACTACTTCTACTACTATTACTGCTGCTCACAACTACTGCTGCTTACCACTTCTCCGATACTTACCACTAGTACTGCTACTACTACTCGCTACTGCTGCTACTCACCAATACAATAGTACTGCTGTCGTTCGGTTAAGCTTATCGAAGGAG
>JARUPZ010000019.1:3097813-3183383 GCA_031213475.1 Nereocystis luetkeana
CTATGTGTATGACCTAGACAGAACAACAACAACGTTGTCTCTCTCTCCTTTCTCCTCTCTCCCTCTCTCGCTCTCTTTACTGTTTTTCCTGTGGTGTCAGATGACGATCGCGTCCTATCGACACCTGGACACGTACGGCTGGATGAAGCTCAAGCATCGCCTGCTAGAATTCTTCCAAGGGCGGCGCGTGAAGGTGACAATACAAGAGAGGGGGAGGGGGGGGGTGTACACGAGGGGGGCGTACTCAATCCGTTTTGCTTCAATTTTGTTTTCTTTAATGTCATTCGACCATTGACCACGCATCCCTTTCCGAGACGGAGGACCGTTCCTGCTCCTAATAGAGACACCTCCAACAGTTGGCGCTCATTACATTGTTCCCATATAGTAGACATGAAAAATTGCTAGTCTTTTCTCCTTCCTGTTCCGCCGCCTGACGCCACCATCTATCTCCTTAGATAGCGATCGTTATCTCGCTGCTATCTAGTTTACCAACTCCCCCCATGTCACAGTCGTCTATTTCCCTTATCTCCTCTTCTAACACATCCCGTTCCTCCTATTTCACTGATCTCCTCTTCCAACACATCCCGTTCCTCCTTGTATAGGAGGGGGGGGGGGGGGTGGACACATACTTGAGGGCTGATATTTTGGGTGTGTATGTAGTACTTTTGTTTGATAATAAGCTGCTTGGTTGGATTCGGTTGTCCTCGATTTCTGGCAGGGTTTACCTTCTTTGGAAAGACATGGATCTTTTTGTATTTGTCTCCTCTGCAGCAGCTATTGCCGGATGATCGTCGTTGACATTTACGCTGCACGTTGCCTGTCGGGAAACAAACGTGGGGGTTGGTGGGGTGGGTGGGGCGGGGGGGGGGGGGAAAGAGGTGAGGGCGGAGGAGAAGCGGGGAGAGGGAGGGGGGGGGTAGAGCGGTAGGGTCGAGGAGTGGGGCAGGGGGATGGGGGGGGAGGGAGGGGGGCGGGGGGCGGGGGTAGTGGCATTATTTAGCATATTCGGAGCTTAGAACACCTTTCAGCTTAAAGAAACCAAGGCAGGAAAACACGAGTTTACTCGAGAAAACCCGAGCGAAACTCTTTCACGGTCAATCCTATACCTGGTACACCCCTAACACATGAGTACGTACCGTAGAGAGCAGAGCAAGACAGAGCGAGCGGGATGCCCCTCGAGTTAGTGTTTTCGGTACATACTACCGCGAGGTGGGCTGTGCTGCACGAGCTATCGCCTAACAACCAAGCTGAACACTCGTTTTTTGTCCCTCTACGAAACGGAATGTCGGCATCAACGAAGAATCGGCGCGACTGGAGCTGCTGTTCTTGCGCGGTTAGGGATGGACCCGAGTCGGTGCGATAGCGATAGCGATAAACCTAAACATATACTGTATATAATATATATACGACTTCGATACTTGATACGTCGCAAGCGGTGACCTCAATATCAGCATACAACACACACACGGAGATGCCTGGGGATGGAGAGCAATACGCGTTCGAGATGAGCTATCGAAAGTACCGAGATTTCCGAAATATCGAAACTTTCGACACGACGCCAAAACACTCTTGCGTGATATATGTATGTACGTACGTATGTACGTACGTAGCGTTTTGTGTTTTTATTTTGTCGCGCGAGCGAGAGAGGGTGATTGTTTTGGAAATAATCGATGAAACTGGACGAGCTAGCGAGAACGCCGGAGGAATGAACCCTACGCGCGGTTGAAGACCACGGCATGCACGCACCCGTGGGCGGGAGTGAAAAAGGGCACACCCCCCCCTCCGGTGATCACGGCCTGTCTGAATATCATCAAGCTTGACAAAGAAAACGGCATGCCCTACGTGATTGAGCTTGAAAATAAAAAAGCGTTTAAGCAAAAAAACACAGAAAATCTCGTGCTCCAAATCATACGACTACAGCCATGCATGAGATCGAGTACATCTCTCCTATCGAGCACCCCCCCCCCCCCCGCCCCCATGCATGACAATGAGTACCCCCCCCCCCCCCTCACCCCAACAAAGAAGAGAAAAACAACTATGGCTCCCCACCTTACCCGGAAAGGTTTTCGTCTTGGGCGCTATTTTGGCGTCGATTCGTGGGAACACAGATCTCCCTATTCCTGCAGTACAACGTGCAGCTGCTGGATGGCACCTTGGTGCTCGACCCGGAAGGAAAGCTTCCGGTTGGGGCGGAATGTCCGGGGATTATTCGGTACCATGAGCTGAACGGTGAGCGAGAAGAGGGGGGGGGGGGGGTGGAAGAGGGAGGGGGAGGGGGAGGGGGCGGGGGGAAGCGGGGGGGGAAGCGGGGGGGGAAGCGGGGGGGGGAAGCGGGGGGGGAGGCGGGGGGGGAAGCGGGAGGGGAAGCGGGAGGGGAAGCGGGAGGGGAAGGTGGGGGGGAGGGGGAGGGGAGAGTGGGAGGAGGGAGCGAGGGGGGGGGCGGGGGGTTGTGGGGCGGACAGAGGAGGGAGAAGGTTGGGGGACGTGGAAGGGGGGCGGAGGGGCGAGTGGCGGGTGGGGGGGGGGGGGGGCAGAGGGAGAGACGAGGAGCAAGAGAGGGAGAGGGGGTAGGGGGAAAAGGGGGGGCGGGGGGGGGGGAAGGAAGGAAGGGGGAGGGGGGAGGGGGAAGGAAACCTTGCCCTTTGTATCCCCATGCCCCATCTCTTCCGCCATCTCTTCCGCTCCGTCTCCCTAACATCCATCATGACGTCTCGCTCAGTTAAATCTTCGTACTGTCCTCGTTCGGGTCTCTTGGGGTTTGCTTGCGGACCACGTCGTTGTTTTTAACATTGTTGGCGGTGGCGGCGGTGGCAGGTGAGAACCCTTTTTTGGTTTCTCTGCCTATGGCCTCGGCGGACAACGTGCGCGGCAGGCTGACGACGTACATCGATTTCGACAGCCCATTGGGCACGGACATCTACAAGGCGGTGAGTATGTCCGGGTATGTAAGGACCATAGGGTTAAGGTTAAGGATGCCGAAACATGCCTTACATTTCCGAACAGAGTGGTATACCACTAGAAAAGCCGGTGGGAGCCGGAACAAAAGGGATGAAAACCCCCCCAGACAAAACACCGAACTAAAGAGAAAGAGAGAGAGAGTCGACAAGGACGAAGAAGCGAGTGTCTACTACAGTGCGTCCTTTTACTTCACCAGTTATACGTCCATTTCACTGCATCCGGTACGTATGTGTTTTGCTACGTTTGCTCTACTTTTTAACATGTATTTTTTGTTTTTTGTTTTCTCCTACTGTACTGTATGTTTTGCCTCAAGTAGCCTCTCGTGTTTTGTTTCTGGTTACTTTTTTCGTTTCGGTGTTTTTTAGATACTTTTACGTACGAGTTCGCTTTTGGGTCGATTTGCTTTTTTTTTACGTATGTACATGGCTGAGCTTATTCTGTCGGGACTGAGCACCACTATCCTCCGATCAACCAACCGAATCGGTGAAACGGCGGAACGAGGGCAGCATACCTTCTACGGGGCCTACCTGTGCAGCGCAGAAAAAACGTTCGTAGGGCTTGGACCGGATAAACAGTACACCCTTCCTTCTTCGCATTCATATCAGGAAATAAATGAAACTACAGCATGTCGTAAGCCCCGTTATGAGCTGTAGCCACGCCACATATCATCGGAGATGGACTATTAATAGCTACCACCGTCCCGTCCCGGTCGACCATCTATATATTATATATATGTTGTGCTCCGTGGTTTTCGAACATCGTCAACATCCCAATATACCAGGTATATATGTATGTATATATATTATATATATGCGCTCCGTGGCTTTCGAACATCGTCAACATCCACGTGCCGAGCAGAAACCACACAGCGCCTTAGACCCCGGTGCCGTCGGCATGAGGACAAGGGCCATAGAGTCGGCGGCGGATGCCCTGGCGGAGGCGGCGAAATGGAAACCTTCAGCCACGCAACACCAGCCCGTAATAAACCCTCAACGTGAGTATTACTATAATAAGCAGTGGCGGTTTGCCGAAGGCAAGGGATGGGGCAGGGGGCCTATTCCTTCGATGCTTGCCTCAGTCATTTGACCGTTGACTATGCATCCCTTCCGAGATCGAGGGATCGGGAGGGGGGGGCGTGGGGAGAGCACGGGAGCGCGGGCTAAGAGAGAGGCGGTTATCACCATGAGAAGTTTCGGCAGCGGTACCATGAGCAATTTCACTTCGTTCGGCGGTAATGTCGCTTTTTTTTATCCCCGCCGGGCAATTCCCCCGTCCCTAATGAGGAACAAGCATAAGCGTCCTCAAGGCCGGGAGAGGATAGCATTGCCCATGGTGGGTCCGGTGAAGACGTCACCGACCCCCGATCAGGGCTGCTGCTCGATACTTCACTCTCATGTCGATTTACTACAAGCCTTGTTGTCGAGCTTTCAACAACGCCCACGTTGCTGCAGATAGCAGCTTCGAACGCAGAGTTTGGACGATTGTTCTGTCGTTTTTCAACGTCTTCTGCCTATACCTCGCGCACCGATCGACAGCGCACGCAAACAACCAAAGGCGTCCATCCAAACCACCAAGAAAAATCGTGCCTCTTTTTTGTATATATACAAGAGTATGATGAGTTGAACCTGTCATGTTCGAAAACCACCACCACCACCACCACCACCACCACCACCCCTGCTGCTGCCCTCGCCACCTCTCCGACTCGAACAAACACGCGCCCGCCTCTGTCTGGCCCAACCTCAACAGGAGCGGAGAGCAAAACCGAGGGCACGACCAGCGGCATGGCCGGCCTTAACCTCCTAGCAAACCTGCTTGGGGCCTCGGCGAAGGGCGAGACTGACGGCGACCTCGACGGCAACGGCGGCGACGGTCCATGGGCAAGCGGCGCAAAGCGACGGGGGGAGAGAGAGTCCTTCAACATCAATATTTTCCCCGACGATCCGTTCGATGAGGCGCAGGCAAAGGATGACGGGGAGGTATGTATTCAGTGTGTGCGCTACTCTGTTATTGTGTTGCTTTTTAAGAGAGATGCAGGCAGCAAAGAGGTCCCATTTCTCTCGTTGGGGACGGCTGTTGGATATACCCGTTGGCCGAGAGCCGTTGGGAAAGAGTCGTTGGGTGAGCCGTCGGGTGAGACGCTGGGCGATCCGTTTGGTATGTATGTCGGTGGGCGAGAGTCGTTAGGCAAGCCGTTATTCGAGCCGTCGGTCGACTCGCTGATGGCGATGGTGCTGGTGCTGGTGCACGTGCTGGTGCTGATGTTGTTACCGGTGCTGGAGTGATCCGTCGAACGGCGCCAGCAGAGCAGATACCGCAGGCATTAAGTCTTCTGATTGAAACTTGAACATTTCATACCAATGTGTCCCGACAAGTATGGAACGTTTGCGCATGAGTGTGAATACTCAAAAGCTCCTCGATTTCCCAAACAGGGTGGTAGTCAGCTTTGCACCCCGGCGACTGATGCTACGTTCATTTTACATTGAGAGTACGACAGTACTAAATATTGCTACTACCTACTACTGCTACTACTAGTGCTACTAATGCTACTGCTAGTGCTGCTACTACTGCTACTACTGCTACTACTGCTACTACTACCACCACTACTACTACTACTACTTCAACTGCTACTACTGCTACTACTACTGCTACTACTACTACTACAACAACTATTAATACTACAACAACAATTACTGCTACTACTATTAATACAACACAACGCGTACGTCAGGCGAATACCATCACCATCGACCTCGCTTCGAGTCACACGGGGTGCGCCAAGATGCTGCGAGAGCTCGATCTCTCGGATGATCGCGACAACCGTGGTGGCAGCAACGGCGACAACATCAACCACGGGGGCGGGGGTGGCGGCAGCGGCGGCGACACAAAAGGGGTGGACGGACGCACGGAAAGCGTCGGCGTGGAGGGCAGGGCTGCGGCAAAAGGCGGGGACGAAAGGAGACCGAAAGGGCGACACGAAGACGACCTTGACGACCTCTTGGATTTGATGGATTCTGCGGCGGAATCGAAATGAACATGTACTGTATAGTAGTACCTGGTATATTATTCCATTCACCGCGCTGCTGTGCTCCCAGCCAGCGCCGCTCGTAGCATTCAATCATCAGAACCACCTGATATACCCTGCCACACGGACAGGGCGACCCTTCAGTTCCCGGAGGGGCGCTCTTCACGAGATACGAACGAGGCGGGGCCGGAGATTCCTGCGTTCTACGCGCCACGTCACTCGGAGGGCGTCGGCGGGACCCGGATGATGAAGAACTGGGCTTTCTTTTGTAAACACAGCAGTAGGGGAACAAAACAAAATACACATGAAAACAAAAAAAATCGACGCCACCCCCCGCCCCCCGCCCCCCCCGACCTTCAACATTGGCGGCTCCAACGACGGAAACACCTCACAGCTGGTGGTTGTACTCCTCCTGTTGTGCAAATAAGGCCGATCTGCGAGGGACGCAGGGATGTCGGTTCTGGGTACGAGTTGTGCGCTCCTCCTTCCTGATAAGGTTCTTGCTGTCTCTTTTCTCCAGGATGGCCCAGGGTCAAACACAGCAGTGATCAATCAGGTGGAGGGAACTTAAGACGTATTTGGGCTTCCCCTATTCCCGACATTCGTATTGCCTGTCACAAAGCGTCACATCGCGTACAAACGATAATCGACCGTATGGTTCCTGGGAGGCTCTCGCCCACGAACTAACATGCAACTGCGTATGAAATGCGTATGCGTGTGACACTCCATAATATATTAGCCTGAAATGCGTATGCGTGTGACACTCCATAATATATTAGCCTGCCCAGAAAAACAAAGATGGTTGCAAAGTATGCTGGTAACTCACAAAACAACATGCAAATTCACATGGGAGAGCTCGCGGATGGAGCTTGGAGAGCAAGGAGAACACAGGAAGAACTTCTAAGGAGGGGCTCCTACTCAGCCGACGACGCCCAGCGTAAAGAATGCCACTCTGTGCGGGACGCAGGGATGTCACGGCATTGGTACAAGCGCTCGATATTGATTACCCCTGATAGCTTCTAGCAGTCTCTTACATCGAGGGTGGCTCAGGATCATACATCGTAGCAGTGATTATCGACTTGGCTGAACATCCCGTATTCCCGACCTTCGTATCGCCTGTCAGAAGCGTCACTCCACTATATTAACAATCCTAACAACCATGTAGCTACGTGTGTCACTATCACAGCAGCTGCTTTCATTCTATATGTGTATGTACTGAATCTTGGATATGGTGGAGAAAAGGGCCGTTTCGGTTGACCCAGGGTTGAGAGATCTATCTGGTGATCTGTCTCAATCACAGGGGACTAGCGGCAATCACAGGTTACCTGGAAGTGTAAGTCCCAAAACGAAAAGGCAAATGGCGTAGTCGCATGCAGGGAAAAACCTGAATGCCACGGATGCACATTATTTGACTTTGTGGCATCCCACAGGCATGCCGTGACATCCCCCAGGAAGGCTCGTGGGTTGCCACCGACCATGACGCTGCCGCGGCACGTACCACGGTTGCGCCCACGGGCATTGCCGTGGTGCTTGCCATGGCATCCCACGACAAGCCCCGCGACCATGCCCACGGCAAGGCCCCACGGCAAGACCCACGCCCCCCTGATCCCGCCCGGACCTGACCCTGTCCGCAACGTGCAGAAGTGTAGTTAACCCTCCTCCAGGAGCCGCCTGAGGCCCACCCGATTCCCTGATCCCACCCAGCGCTGATTTCCACCCGGGACTGATCCCACTCCGCCCACAAAGGTGGGTTCAGGTGTGGAAACTCGCATGTAGGTTGCGGTGGCCCTTCTCGTGGGTATTGCCGTGGGGCTTGTCGTGGGACTTGCCGCGGGTCTTGCCGTGGATCTTACCGCGGTTGTTGTCGCGGGGCTCGTCGTGGGGCTTGTTGTCGGGTTTGCCACGGGTATTGACGTGACATACCGTGCATATTGCCATGGCGTGCCGTGAGTCTTGCCTTACCACTTTACCGTAGGGGCGTGCCGTGGCGTGCCGTGAGGGTTGTCGTTGCGCTTGCCGTAAGGATTGCGACCACAGCCGTTCCGCGTATGCCATAGCTAAATGCCGTGAGTTTCCATACGACATGCGGCGGCATGTCGTGGCATACCGTTGGCGCACCGCGGCATGCCGCGACATGCCATGGGTGCTACCGCGGCACTGCCACAAAAAAATCGAACAATGTACACCTGAAAATGTACATTACTTTTACTCTCTCGCGGCATGCCGTGGACGCTGCCGTGCCATGCGGTGGGAAATGCCGCGGGATGCCACGGCAAGGCCCACGGCAAGCGCCACGGCAACCCTCGCGTCACGTCACGGCAAGACCCACGGCCATACGCAAGGCAAGTCCCGTGGCAAGACCCACACCAAAACCCACGGCAAGACCCAAGACCCAGCGCAAAATCCGCGACAAAACCCGCGGCAAACCCGCGGCAAGACCCTCACCCTAACCCGCGACAAGCCCCGCGACCAAACCGCGGCAAGTACCGCGGTAATTCTCGCGGCTAGACCCACGACGAGACTAGCGCGGCAACATGATACACGCGTCACGTACCGCGGCAGCACCCGCGGCAAGTCCCGCGGCAAGTACCGTGGCAAGTGCCGCGGCAATAAACCGCTGGGAACAGGGTGTCAGGGGGGCCTCCAGCGGCTCCTGTTCTGCACGTGGTGGGCGGGATAGGGTGCCACATGGGATGGGCCCACTACGGGATAAAAACACCAACAGGAACAGGGTGCCAGGTGGGGTGTTGCCGCGGGTCTCGCAACAGGTGTTGTCCTCGGTCTTGCCGCGGGAATTGCCGCGGTACTATGCCGCGGGTGAGGCCACGATACTTGCCGCAGGTCTGGTCGTGGATCTTGCCGTGGATATTGCCACGGGTCTTGTCGCGGGTCTCGCCACGGGTCTTGTCGTGGATCTTCCCGCGGGTCGTCCCGTGAGGTTTGCCGCGGGTATTACCGTAGGTCCCGCCGTGGATCTCCCCTGATACCGCCAAGGTCAACATACCGATTTGCCTGTTCGATTCAAGTTTCAAGTAGCTCTTCCCTATTGTATAATTGCGAGCACATTTTTTGGCGACAAACTAACTTGGAATGAGTGTGGGATGATTTTCGCAGTAGTGGAAGGAATACGGCGAAGGCGGAGGCGGAGGCGGGTTTTCACGGCGCATGTTTAAAACAGGCCCGGATCTGCGTTTGGGTTGGCCTTCCTGGTATGCGGGAGGGGGCGGAGGTGTATTCTCGATATCATGCATGGCCTGGTATATGCGGGGGGGGGCACGGGGGTAACCGCATTAACGCCTCCTGCTCCGCGTCTGTTTGGCGCCATACACAGCAGCAAGAGCAGCATATTTCGACTGCACTCTTGTATTAATAACTGGTGTTGCGATACACACACTGGAAAACGGCACCCCGCTGAAAAAGCCCGCGGCCGAAAAAAAAAAGGGCAAAAGGAAGAAGACACACCGACCACGAAAACAAAATGGTTGATAAAACTCCCCACCTTGTTGATTGCACAGCCCCCAACACCGCCATCAACGTCGAGAAGAGCATCGAATCCCGGCCTCCCGCCCGTCTACACATATTATGTCATGCGGCGTGCGCCACTCTAAAACCTCTCAAAACGTACCAGGTACGATTTCGAACTCAAATTGACCTGACCTTGTACAACTACTACCATCGGTTTCGCTCGACGTTACGCCGCCGCCCTCAACCTTGTGAGTACTGCACTGCACAGAAACCTAACTCTGATTATAGTTGCAAGTGGTTTGTTCTCACTACAGGAGTGCAGTCCTAAAGGGAGCCAACACACACCCCGCGCCCAAACGAAAAAGTATAGCGTGCACGCTCCACTTCCCATCACCACAAAAACAGTGGGAGACGCTTCTTTTTATTGAGTTGGTTCTTTATGTTGTTGTTGTTGTTGTTGTTGTTGTTGTTGTTGTTGTTGTTTTTTGTTTTTTGTTTTTTCTTGTTTTTTTGTGCACTCTGTCTCCGCTTACGAGTATAGTAGCTTCGCGTCGCTCGTATCTATCACCCAGGCTTTTTGTCGTGGCTCTTGAAAAACACGACGGGATCCAGCACTCACGCACGCACGTGACCGAACCTCAAATCACAAATAAATCATGGGTACGTACGGTAATTAAACAGGGAGTGAATGGCAGCAGGCAAGAAGGAAGTCCAAAACCAAACGAACAAGGCAGTCTCGCCATTCGGCAGGGGGGGGGGGGGGCGCGGCGGTAAAGAACATCAACCTCTAGCTCTAGCTTCATCGGCCAAACCCACCTGCCGAGACGAACAAACTCACTAACCCGCCAAGAAGCGCCCACCCACCACAGGAGCAGTGTTGGCCGGCAGCGATCACTTGTGGAGCAGAAACGCAGGAGATTCGCCTGCTTTATGAAGATCCAGCCAACCAACACAAAATCCCCTAAGAGGCCCTGGAAACCCCCGTTACCCCGTCAACCAAAAGAGAACTACAATACTTGAGCTGCTGTGAGTAACGGAAGCATTAACCTCCCCACCCCCGAAAGCGAAACAAAAAAAATGGCCTGAAACATCAGTTCTATACCCCCATCCTCGCCTCCTTATTGAAAGCGTGGGAGTTCTCCTCCAGACCCTGCTACCCCCCCCCCCCCTCCAGCGCATGCCAAGCAAGGTTGTCTTGAAAATGCGCAAAAAAAATCTTATTCATAGGTAATAGGTTGATTCCAAAACATTTTTTGGTGGCGTCCGAGCACAACACCCCGTAGTTAAGCCCCGGCAGGTACATGGACAACACACACACCCCCGCAAACCCCACCTGCAAGCGGCGCGCTGTCTAGACCTCCCGACTGCTGCGGCTACTTTTCGATCGCGCTTTGCTTCTCCTCCTCATGCTCCCCCGGTGACCTTCGGTCGCTTCTTCCTTATCTTGACCAAACTTTCGTCACAACAAGTTGACGAAAAACGTTGGCCAAAACCGGACGAAACTCTTGCCACACAACAAGATGGCGAAGCAAGCTTCCCGAAAACCTCGACAACGTTTCTTTTTGCCACAAGTTGACAAAGCCTTTCTTTTTCGCAAGATAGGCGAACATTTTGTCACAAAACCGACGAAACCTTTTGTCGCAAAAGTTAGATGCCACCGCCGCCAAAAGTCGAGATAAAATCGTTACAAAGGAGAGTCGAAACCCACACGCTCCGGGGGAGGGCGGGAGGGGGGGGGGGGGTTGGGTCACTTTTCAGTTGTCTCTCTCCTCTCACCCCGGTGTCGAAAATAAAATCGGTCGCTTGGGTCTCGGGTCAAGAAACGTCACCACCCCTTCCGCCTCCACGACTGCCGCTGCCGATCGCGCTTGCCGGCGTTTAGTACACCGTGGATGGCGTCATTCCATTTTGAGCATGCCGCCTCACGACGGCGACGCTAGGATAGCGCGCCAGACACGGCAGAGGACGTGCGCACCCGAAAAAACAAAAAACGAACCTACTGCTGACGACTGCTCCGACCGGTAGAGTAGAGTAGAGTCAAAATAGACCAGAGCAGAGGAGCCAAGACACTTGCTGCGCTGTTTGTCGAGAGCTTTCTATTAACAGTAGCTGTATACCCTCTCAAGAAGCGCACTACCACCTTTCATACGGAAGAGAAAAAAAACAAAAAAGGGCACGAGAGCCGACAAGCGCGGTCGGCCACCCGCCAACTCCTCTCTCTCGCGCGCGCCTCTGTCATCCCGCCCCCTCTCCCCCCTCCCTCCTCCCCCCTCCCAACCCCGGGGTACTTTTCGAGAGCAAGAGCGCCAACTGGACGCCCACGGACAGGAACAGGAGCAGGAGCAGGAGGAGCAGCAGCAGCAGCAGCAGCAGCAGCAGCAGCAGCAGCAGCAGCAGCAGCAGCAGCGCGGTGTAACACCACACCAGGGCGAGAACAACAGCAGTCTTCATCCCCACGAACGACGACGACATGAACCGAGACACAATCGACGCATGCGCATACGCCATCGACCACAAAACGTCGACAACAGCGCAAAAAAAAAGGCTCCGCTGCGTCTCGTCAATCTACGAAACAAGTTATTTCGCGTGTCTCGTCAACCGACTGGACAAAAATCAAGTTCGCTCGTTTCTCGTCAAAATCGGGGGGGAAAAAAACTTCATGCCGTGTTTTGTTAATCGCGACGACCACAGCAAGTTCGCGCGCGTGTCTTGTCATAATCGACAAAAAACAATAATAACTGTTTCGCGTGCCTTGTTAAATCGACGGGGGAAAAAAAAGTGCCGCGTGTCATGTGTCACCGATAACCGGTCATGACGTCAACCACCTCGACCCCACCCCCACCGTCTATCCATCCAACCCTCCATTCTCTGTGTTGCATTTTCGCTTTGTGTCACTTCACTTCGCCCTCAAGAAATTTCCACCGTTCCTCTCAACCTTGGGCTCATCCTCAAGGCCTTTTCGAACCGTTCATCTCAACCTTTACGTCATATTCGAGACCTTTCGGCCGTTCATCTTAACCATCGCAACCTTCACCTGCATCCTCACGACCGTTCCTCTCAACCATCGCAACCTTCACTGCATCCTCAACACCATACCTCTCAACCATCGCAACCTTCCCTTCATCCTCAAGAGTGCTTTACCGTTCAACTCAACCTTGATCTCACCCCCGAGACCTTTCGACCGTTCATCTCAAGCCACCCCAATCTTCACTTGATCCTCAAGACCTTTCACGCCGTTCAAGACGACCTTTTACTTCATTCGTTCACCCTCACGAATGTTCTACCAGTCACGCTCATCTCGCACTTCATTCACTTCATCCTCAAAACCTTTCGACCGTTCATTTCAACCATCTCGAACCCCTCCGGGACCTCCTGGGTCGGCTCTCCTATTGGCTCTCTAGAAGCCCTCTCCTCTTCCGCCACCTTCGCGGCCTCCTGAAAAAAAACAAGAAACAAAAAAAAAAACGAAGGGCTCAAAAATTATTGTTAAAAGAAGCACCAGGTGCCTCGTAGATATTTAGTTAACGTACACACATACGTACGTATAGTATGAACGTATAGTATGAGCGACAACAGTAGCAGGATGAGGAGGAGGTGGGGGGTGGGGAAAGGTGGCGGAGGGGGGGGGGGGGGGGGGGGGGTCATGTCATGTCATGCATGGTCGTAGTCGTATATGACAATAAACCCTCGCATTCCTACATTGCCGGAACGGAGTACGTCGGCTTTTTACCGACCAGGCAGCAGGCATTGCTTGGACAGAGAGCGGAGCGCCGTGACGTGTTGGGCGAGTCGCACGAAAGGTACGAGCTGCATCTGCTACTCTGAACCGCCTGTGAGGCGGACTTTGCGCATGGATGACAGCTTCGAACGGATCTTATTTCTCTTCTGGTGTGGTCACCTCCAGAGACAGCAATGGGTATACTATGTAACTGCCTCGTGGGTGCCACAACCTGCTGTAGTACACACACTACGTGATACGATCATTCCCCGTGGGTGGAGTCAAAGGTTCTCCGCTCCTCACGAACGAGAGCGGGCTAGGCGGAGACAAAATAAAACGCGGCCGTCCTCACACGATATGGCGGTGTGCGGAAACATAAGTACGGTACGCAATGCGCAGCGGTTGGGTCGCGTGGGGTGGGACTGGTTCTTGTTACTTCGTTTGAGTGTAACGTGCGGGCTACTTAATTTATCTTGATTCTTGTTGACACGACTGACTATTGATTTAGAGATGAAGGGGCGCACGCACCCCTTTAAAAAAACTTGCCAAAAAAAGCTGAGTGCGGTACGCACCAACTCGGCAAAAAAAAATCACGGGGGCAGACCGTGCGTACTTGTAAAAAATGTGAAACAGCTGGTACGACGAACAACAAGAGAGAAAAAGTAAGAACAAGGTGTGGCGATCAGCCTCGCACCCATCCAAACACCGCCCTATTTTAATACCAAAACCCTACCGGTGAGATACCGTAGGTGCCAAAGCGAGCGGCAGAATAAAAAACGCGGCATAATAGACTATAGCAGTCTATCCTGCCAGACTTTTAGTCCTAATAGCCCGGGGTTGGCGCTTACCTTCGCTGCTCTCGCCATACGGTGTTGCTTCTGGAGGTGTGACCGCGCGCCAAGCCCCAATCGGGGAGCGGAAACCGGGGGGGGTGGAGGGGGGGGTGCGAGAGAGCAACGAAATGAGACCAAACGAATCGGAAGTAGATTGCATGCATGCGGCGCGGCAGCACTACTAATAATGGCACGAAAAACAACAACAGCAGCAAGCAACCATTGCAGAAACGAACGCAGCAACACCTTCCAACCCAACACGAACACAGTCAACACCACCACCACCACCACCACCACCACCACCCTACCCACCGCCATCACCCCCACCACCTCCACCACCACCACCACCACCGCACAGCGCTTCGCTCGAACTGAAAGCCCCCGGCACACGGATCCATTCCACCGAAAACAATAAAACCAAAACGCACACACGCGCCAAGCGAAGCCGTCTGCAGCAAACCTGTACGGCAGCCAGCCGACAAAGCATTCTCCACGCCAAGACGCCCATCCCAACATGACACCCACACCCCTGCTGATATTCCGGCAAGACCCCCACCCCGGTAGACACATCTCATACGACACGCACCCCAGTAATATATATATATATATATATATACTGTAAACCTGGCATAAAATATTACATAGATACGCGTGAACGATCACGTAAAAATAGCATCGACGCCTGACAGCCGAAACAAACACTACGCGACAGCCGAGGGCTGTACAAATAGCCCTTAGGGCCAGCCAGTTTTTTTTTTGGTTCTCCTTTTCTTTTTTGGGCTGTTATCATCACCTTTTCTTTCCAGGCCCTGGGCAAATAGCCGTGGTCACAGGTGTCATCCCCTCCCCCCCCCCCCCCCCCCGCCCCCCGCGGTACATGCCGTCATTTTCTATCGCGCATGGAGAGTTCAGCGTTCCCACCGCTCGTTGATTTTCATCGAACGTTGCTGTTGTAGCTCACGCTCTCGCGCTTTCCGCCAATCGATTTTTGTGCGATAAAAATACACTCGACTCCAAACATTAACCCCTACCCTTGCCCTTTGACCCTATACATGACACATCTGCGACCGCTTGGGGTTTTTTCTTGGAAACCAAAGATGTCACGGGAGGAGTTACGTGGTGTGGACTGCCTGGTATCTACCATTTCCTTCAAAGCTCAAGACACAACTGGCCTTGCGACTTTTACGGCTGCGACATTTTCCCACAACAGACAATCCCGACCGCCTGGGGAAAACTCTCGGGGATTGAAGACGAAACGAGGAAGGCTACAATGGTTTGTGAGGACCATCAGCCATTTTTGACGACGATCGACCACTGCGTGGACCATCAATCATTGTTTTTGTCGAAGCCGAGCCAAGCCGTAACCACTGCCTTCCACAACCGACAACCGCCGACCGAAACGTTCTAGTCCCCGATCCCCGCCCGCTCCCCCCTCCCCCCCCCCCCCCTCCGTGTAGCAACAACCAACAGCTCACAACCGAACTAAAACGTTCCAGTCCCCGCCTCTCGCTCCCGCCCCCGCCCCCGCTCCCCCTCCCCCTCCCGCCTTCCGCACAGCCACCCTGGGCAGAACAACACGCAAGCAATCAATGCCACAGCCCAGCCCAGCCCAGCCCAGCCCAGCCCACCTTCGCCCTCAGCGTTTGGCGCATGAGCACCATCTCGAGTTCGTCGAGACCCTCCACGAGCTTGTCCTCCTCCTCCTGGGCGAGTCGTTCCGCCTCGAGCTTGGCCTCCTTTGCCGCTAGTTTGGCCGCCGCCGCCGCTATCTTCCCCTCCCTTCTAACCTCTCTCTCCATCTTGGCCTGTGATTTTCGTGTTCATGGCATTGTAACGTGATGGTCAACAGACACCCCCGACAGTTGGGAGCGCTCATTACCGTCGTTTCTACATATGACATACATCAGAAACTTTTTGCTACATTTGTCTTATACCCTTCCTGTTGGGAGTGGAGGGGAGGGGAGGGGGGGGGGGGGAAGGCTCGCTCACGTGTGAAGCATGAAACAAACAGAGAGCGAAGCATGGAGAGTGAGGCACGGCGCAAACAACACGAAGGTAGGAAAAGGTACGTTTATCTTCAGAAGAGTAGGATATCTGGAGGAGTATGAAGCGCGCAGGATAAACCACTGTACCAGGCGCAGTACGCATGATGGGGGTAGAAGGCACGAAGCAGCGGCGTCTGTGTCATGAACTGTGATACCTAAAGCGTGAATCACGGCACTGACACCTGAAGCACGAAGCGTGGAGCCTTAACCACAACCCGTTCGCCCCCTCCCCCCCCCGCCCATCCCTCCCAAGGCTGCGAAACAATCTACATACACTGGCCTACAAAAACCTCACAAGTACACCTTACCCTTCAAATTCAACTCTACGCAAAGTAAAGTCAACTCTCATGTCCGATTAGTGTCCCCCCCCCGAAAAAACAAATATCGTGTGCAGTTTCTAAAGGAGGTTGAAAAGTCGAAACCTCTTTCGCACTGAGCACACCGGACAGATCAGATCAGATCAGATCCCCGATTAACCCTCTACAATAGCTCCTTCAGGAAACATAGATGTCCTGATCTGTATGATCTGTATGATCTAGCTCATGTTGCTGGGGTGGGACCTGTACAATCTGCACGAGTTCGCACCCGCTTCCCTGGGTTGGTTGGACCCGTACCATATTATCGGATCCATACCATATTATACCGTCAGATCCTGCTCAAACCATGGCACAACGGCAGGCTAGCGCGATCCAGATGACCTAGACCGTGAGGAGGTCACGACCCAAAAAATGATCTACCGTAGACCATGATCTGTCCAGTCTGTCCTAAAGCTGTGACCCCCCCCTCCTCATCTCACCTCCACGGCCCTCCCCATTCTCGCCCACTTGGCCATGTTCCTCGCGGTCGTGCGCGACACGTCCGGCCCGGCCCTCGCCTTTGTCGCCGACCCCGGCGCGCGCGGGGTTCGCGGTCGCCGCTCTCTCCGCGGCTTGGGCACCCCGCCCGTCGCGATGATACGCGCGTGCGCCGCGGCCCTCATCTTCTCCGACGTCTGCTTTCGGAACTCGGGGTCGGCCCACCTGGACCGCACGCCGTCGCTGATCCGCTTCTTGTGCTCCTCTGTTTTGGGCATCATTTTTGACATGCGCACCTGTTGGTGAGGCGGGGGGGGCGGGGGGGGGGGCAGGGGGTGTACACAATATCATGCATGGCCGTAGTCGTATGACCATAGACCCTCGCATCCCTACAATGCCGGGACGGAGCACGTCGGATTTTTAGCGACCAGGCAGACATTGCTTGCACCAAGCGCGAAGCGCCGTGAGGTGTTGGGCGAGTCGCATGAAGGGCGAGCTGCACCCTAATAAGAACCGCTTCAAAGGCGGATTTTCTTGCATTTGGATCACAGCATCAATGAATTAATTCAAATTTCTGGTGTGGACACTTCCAGAGATAGCAATGGGGTCACTATGTAACCGCCTCGTGGGCGCTTCACCATACACACACTACGTGATACGATCATCCCCCTTGTGGGGAGTAAAGGTTCTCTCCGCACAAAAAACGGTTTATAACTTGACCGCCAGCCGTGGAAACCGCCAAAAAAAAAAAAAACGGTACCCTGGCTGTCTAGCTCACGCAGTGAGAGGCGTGTTTTTAAAGCGTCGTTGCCAACCGAAGCCAACCCAACCCTATATATACCAGGTATATAATATGGGGGGGGGATAGGAAGGGGGCGGGGTAGGGGGGGGGGGGGGGGGGAGGAGGTTGACGTACTCTTTTGGTGAGGGGGAGGGGAGGGGGGGGGGAGGGTGATGTACGCATTGGGCAGTGTCTTCCTCAAGTTGAACGATGGTAGTCTCAGAGCCGAGGCGTTAATACAAAGGGGGGTGGGGGCTGCAGGGGGGGGGGGAGGGTGTACTCAATGTCATGCACGGCCGTAGTCGTATGACCGGGAGGGGGGGGGGGGGGGGGGTCTTATTTTTTATTGCCTTACTCACTCGACCACTCTTTTGACCACGCATCGCTTGCGAGACGGAGCGGGGGGTATGGGGAGTAGGAGGCTTACGTAGAGTGCTGGTAGAGCCCTCCTCAGGCCTTGCCGACGGAAACCCAAGGGCCGAGGGCCGACGCTTTACTACCGAGGAAGCGCGACCGGGCGCTGCCTCACTCACTCCGTGGTGAGGCTCGAGAGAGTGATGACCTACAACCCGCACGTACGTACCAGGTATCGTACACGAATACACCACGAAAATATCGTATCCACTCTGTAGAGATACGTACGCCCAAACAAAACGCGCGAGAATCAGCTCCCGCTCGTCATCGAAAACATGCTACACGTATATTCACAGCTATACGAAACTGCCAAACGCCACAGCAAACACAGGCGCACAGCGCGCACGGAGAGAACGAAACCGGGAACACGCCGAACTCGCAAGAGGGGAGGCAGCCGGGGGAGGGGAGGAGAACCGCGCTCCTTTCTTGCCCTTTTAGTACGGGGGGCCATAATAAATAGGACCTACGGTACACACATAAATCTATATATTTACCTGTTACTAACAATATTTGGTCCTATTTGCTATGGTCCCTCGTAAATATGTACGCACCTGTCTAATTTCCGGGTCCGCCCACTGCTCCTTGATGATCTTGCCTATCTTTGCCCGCGTTTCTTCGGAAGCTACCCTCGACGTTATCTGCCCACCAGTCACGAAACAGAGTTTTCGCGCGTCGAGTCGCGGTCGGCGCAGGCGGCATGACGAGGGACCGCCCATACTACTTGTAAAAACACTCAAAAAAACAACAACAACAACAACAACAACAACAACAACAACAACAACAACAACAACAACAACAACAACAACCACAACCAACAACAACAACGAACGAGAAGAACAAGAAGAAGCAGAATGCAGTCGCAATGTACGACGTAATATTATATGATGATTGTGGTATACCGCAAACTCAAACGCGAAACGCAAAAAACGAGCATTGGACAGCAGCACGATAGGTCCTTGCTGCTGTTAACGCTGCTGCTGCTGCTGCTGCTGCCGCCGCTGCTGTTGATGCTGCCTTTACTGATGTTACCATTTCAATTGCTATTATACGATACATCAACGTAAAAGAACAGCGTGGGGATGGATGCAGGTCCATCCTGCGTATCCCCTCCCCCCCCCCCCCACCCCCCCTCCTCCCAGCACTTGGTGCAAGCAATGCCTGCCCGGTCGATGAAACCCTGACGAGGTCCGTCCCGGCGTTGCAGGGATGCAGGGATGCGAGGGTCTATGGCCATATGAATACGGCCACGTCTGACATGAGTACACCCTCCCGCCCCAACCCCCCCCCCCACTCTTCACCCCCCAACCATCTCTTATGCACCCTCCGTCCTCCCGTAACCCCCCCCCTCCCCCAACCTTCTCTTATGCAACTCCCTCCGTCCTCCCCTAACCCCCCCCCCCCCAACCTTCTCCTATGCATTTCCCTCCGTCCTCCTCAACCCCCCCCCCCCCCCCAACCTTCTCTTATGCAACTCCCTCCGTCCCCAACCTTTTCTCGATACGCCGGGTCTTGCCACCGCGCCTTCACCGCCGCTGCGATGCGCGCCTTCGTCTCTTCCGAGTGGGCTATGCCCTGTCGGTTGGGCATGCAGCCCTTGCGGCGCTCCCGGTAGCTCGGGTCCTTCCACTTCTCCTTCAGCCTGGCGCTGATCTTCAGCCGGGTTTCCTCTGAAACCTCCGGGTTTCGATCGGAGGATTTTCGTTGCCGCTTCATCTCGTCGTACTCTTCTAGGGTCATGCCCTGCGGAGGCGGTGGGAGAAAGGGGGAGGGGAACGGGATCGAGGAGGGGGGGGGGGACAGGGGGGGGGGGTGTACTCATGTCATGCATGGCCGTAGTCGTATATATGACTATGCGAAGTATATAGACGCTCGCTTCCCAGTCATTGCCAGCACGAAGCATGTCGAGTTTTCACCGACCAGGCAGACATTGCTTGCACCAAGCGCGGAGCGAAGCGTGAGGTGTTGGGCGAGTCGCATCAAGGGTGAAGGAGGAGGGGGGGGGGGGGGGGGGGAGGGTACTCATGTTAAGGGGGGGGAGAGTGTGTACTCATGTTGTGTACGGTCGTGGTCGTGTGATAATAGACCCTCGCATCCATACAACGCCGGGACAGAGCACGTCGGGGTTTCACCGAACAGAAGGGGGGAGGGGGGGTACGGAACGGGGGAAATGGTATTTTTCAGGAGAACAGCTTGCACCAGGAATCACACGTACTATAAACACGAGAAAAGCCTGTTGCGGCGTAGCGGCTGATTCTTCGTTCGTAGATTATTACAGACTGCTGCTGTTGGACAACAGAGAGGGGAGCAGAGCGACAACTGCTCCTCCCTCTTGCCAGAACACTACTGGTACCATAAAACGTATCACAACACCTACTGCTGTAGAGCAGTGCTTGAGGCACACACCGCTGCTCCACGCACTTCTTGTACAGCACGAAATCCAATCGCACAAATAGGACCACGATCATGATCATGGCCATGACCATGTCTCCAACGCCGCGCGAACAGCAGAGCGTACACCGGTTACACCCCCACTCGGAGGAGCCATACTGAGCGGCCAGAAAACAAGGATCTAATAAAAGTGACCCTCCCCCTCACACAGCCATGGACTCCCTGCCGACACAACAACTCGTCCTCCTGCCAATAGAATTGTACATCCTGTCAATGCAAGAGCTCACACTTTCGTTATGTTCGACTCTCGTGTCGTAACAGCAGACCACCTTGTCGTTAAAAGTGGCTCTCTCTCTCACGGGTCGGGTCGGGTCGGGTCGGGTCAGGAGGTTTCCAAAACGTCGCGGGACAGATACCTATATTTCCGACCCGACCCGATCCGACCCGTGAGGTTTAACCAGACCCGCGAACAGCACTTTGGCCCGAGATCGGCTCTTACGGGGACGGCAGCGCCGGCAACCCGTTTTTACCACTTTAGGCCGACAGGCCAACCAAGTCATGACCAATCGCGCGGTGGAAGCATGGGCCAACCCCACCACCCGGCTATGGCAGATCGTCTGCGGCGGTAGCCCAGCGTCGATGCAGGGGGCGGCCGTGCAGGGGTACGTGGGGGCCACGGTCAACACTTCGGCCGGCGTCCGTTGCATGTTGGAAGCGTTGGACGACCTCGACTTTCTGGCCTTCACTCCGCGGGATGCTCAGGTGTTACGCCAGTGGAAGGGTGATGCCTGCCCCGCCGCGCGGGGTGAAGGCCAGAAAGTCGAGGTCGTCCAGCGCTTCCAACATGCAACGGACGCCGGCCGAAATGTTGACCGTGGCCCCCACGTACCCCTGCACGGCCGCCCTCTGAATCGGCGCTGGGCTACCGCCTCAGATGATCTGCCATAGCCGGGTGGTGGGATTGGCCCATGCTTCCACCGCGCGATTGGTCATGACTTTGGCAACATCAAATCAGCTGAACAAAAAGTGGGTACTTTTCAGAAGAGTAACTTATACGTGTACTTTGTGGAATTCCTTTCATTTGTATCGCGCATACGCACGTAAGTAATAGAGAAGCGTCCCCACTGCAAGTCGAATCCAATCGGTTTTGGCCAACCCGCGCTCTCGCACTCTCAGCGACGAAAGAAGAGCTGAAACGCCCCCAGTGCTTCTAAACCCAGCGCAACCGCCAGCGGGCAGGGTGACGGTGTATCCGTTAGATAGATCCGTTGGACTGCTGTAGCCGACCCCGCTCACAGCTGTGTATCGCAGAGAGAGGGGGAGAGAGCCAAAGGCGCTGCTGACTTGCTACCTTGTTGCCGGTACTACTGTAAGCACTACTATATCAATGTTGGCAACGCTGAGCGGCTTTTCAGCAACGGAAGCGACCACCTCTAAACAGGCGCTCTCACACACACCCCACCTACACGCAATCGTGAAAGCCATGTCCATGAGAGTTAGTCTCACACACCTACACACCGTCATTCGCGGGATCCGTCGTCAATGGCGTTATTGTAGTCAAAGTACAGCGATATTACACAAATACGTGCCGTGTACACGAGTATAAACACTTGAAATTCAGTAAATATTGAAGATGCAATGCGACACCATCACCACCACCGAGCAACATTAATTCATAAGGATTGCGCGCAGTGTCAATGTGAACACAGGGGGTTAAAAAACATGCAGAAGATGGCCCCATACAATAGTCCTACCACCTTACCTGGTACGTACATGGTATCATGTATAACTGGTACCAGCAGAATCTGTTCGGAAATATAAGGATCGCTTGGAGCAAGATAGGAACGCCGCAACCGTCCTTACATTTCCGGACAGACTCGTCTATAACATAACACAGGCACGTTACGCGGCGCACCGGCCGTTTTCAAGCGAGCGAGCAACCCGGGGGTAAAAAACCAACATATGAGCAAGCAACAACAGTGGCCAGCAGGTACGCGGGGGAGCGGGCATATACTCATTCGTTGCTCGCCTTAGTCATTTGACCATTGACCACGCATCCCTTTCGAGAAGGAGCAGCGGGGGGGGGGGGGCATCAGAATGAAGCGTGTATACATGCTGCGGATGCACCAGCACTCCGTTTTGACAGTCCGGCTAGACAAGGACAAGTCATTTCCAGTACCGTGTACACAAACACAACACGCAAGGTAACAAAACAATCCCGTCCGATGGTTTCCCTCCCCGAACTGTTTTTTTTTTCTCGTTCAGTCAAACGGAGAGAAACCAATCGCCGAGCGATGCATCTATAACGAAAAAACGGTATCGACGACATATTTCCAAGGCCAATAATTCTGGGTGCGTGTGCCCAGCGTGTCCTGGGGGGAAAAAAACAGGCTACCGCAGGAAATTCGTCCCAGGGTGAGAGTGTTATCTTGCGTGTTATACCTGGTATATAATTATATATATATATATATATATATATATATATATACCCTGGTATATATATATAACCCTCAGGGGGGTGTGCCAGAGGGGAAAAGTTGACGATACAAAACTGAAGATTCTAGCGACACGCCACTATCTACGACGAATGAATAGTGAATATTACAGCGACGGCCGCTGCGTAACTGTGGGACGACACCGATCAACGTCCGAGGTACGGCGCAAGGCGTCGCACCGCGCACGGATTGCATCATGATTGTTCTGCCCGTAATGCCGGGGCGCTTACGCTGCTCCTCTATAGGCGCTTGATAACACCAAACGTTCATCACTGCTTTTTTTCGGCCGCTATCTCGGGGTCCTAAAGGAGGTAAAAACGGTGCGCGGATACAGGGAGGCTGGCCCTCTCGCAGAGGCCCCGCGCGCGGACGCAGACGGCGGTGGGTGTGCGTTGTCTCTCGCTGGTTTTCTGCGACCGCACACTAGAGAAAGCTCTCGATATGGGCTTGTGACATGCTCGTACGAGTAGACCTGCCGCACATTTGCAGCAGTCTACTGCAGCTGCAGTCCATAGAGCAGTGCCAGAATATGATATACCCTGGTATTCATAATGCTGTCTGTAAATCTTACAGCAGGAATGGATCGATGAAGGGTCGACACAGAGCAGGATAAACAAAAAAAGTTGAAAACTACAAAATGTAGTACGTAAAAGTTGCTACGGACTGTGTATTCATCAAGTACTAACATTAGTCGAAAATGCATACGAGTGGTCTACTGCGGTTGTACTATTGCTGTAGTTCACGCACTGCCCCGCAGGCCTCTAATAGAGCTTCAGTACGTACGTAAAACGACAGCCGGCACTTTACTATCACGGGGGACCATAGTAAATAGGACCAAGTACTGTTAGTAAAGATGGGGAAATATATAGGTTTTTATGTGTATCGTAGGTTCCATTTAATACGGTCCCCCGTGATATTAGAGCTGCAACGAAAGTTCCAGTCTTGGGAGCTGTTGCAAGACATGCAAGACAGACAAAGCAGTAGTTAAAGCAGTGCAGCCATTGCCACAGGAGGCAGACAGTCAGTCTCGCACACTACACTACACACAATAGTATATGAAATCATATATATGAATCCCTGTGCACTACTATGTACCAGGTATATAGTATTGGCTGCAACGTCGCCGCAATGTCGTGGGATCTTGTGTTATCCTTCTTCAGATGCAGAAGAGTACCGTCCTCTTAGCGTCGTGAGTCCATGATTTATGTGTGTGTCCACGATTCGTGTGGGTTCACATTACGTAGTTTGTGAGTGCGAGTTCACAATCTGTGTGTGCCCATGATTTGTGTGTGTCCACACTATTACTCCTATTATAGTGTTTGTGCGGGTGAGCCCACGTTTTGTGTGCGTGTGTGAGCCCACGATTTATGTATGTGTGTGAGCCCATTTGTGTATGTCCACGATTTGTGTATATATATATTGAGCTAAAAACAATGAAGGGCCAGCTCCAATGAACCTAATTGCCCTTCTCGGCTGGTCAAGTAGACGTGTGTACACCCCCGAGGGCCGGACCCTAAGGCTGTTTCCTATGCCGTTCGATTTCGAGCTTCAGATTTGTACTTTTCGATCTCAACAATGAATAACCCTGCTTATGCAGTCCAAATATGCAAAATCCGACCGGAATTTTTCGATTTGAGAATCTGATGACCCAGGTCGTCGGATTTTGGGTCAAAATCCGACGACCTGGGTCATCAGATTTTCCGTCGAAAAATGGCACGCTCTCTAAAGTCAAGATGCTTTCCACCGGACAGCAAACAGCAGCAGAACGATCGATGAGTTGGATGGTGACACAGCTGTATAGCGACGTTGCTTCGCGCCCGACGCTCGGGCGGCGGGCGGCGCGTGCTTCCGTGGCCAGACTACAGTCGCCTGGCGCGGGCTCGGGCCTAGAGACCAAGAGAAGTACACTCGGCACGCATCTCTCCGTGGATACGTACGAGTACTCGTAGACTACACTGCTGTACAGCAGCAGCAGTCACTCACAAAATGGAACACAAAATATCAAGACAGCTTCGCTCTAGCGCACTCGCCACGTCTCTTTGCTGCCAGACCAGAGGCATTCAGCCTTGGCTCGCACGCTTGGGTCCTACGCGCAGGGCAGCGCACCCAGCGCGTTTCTTCGCGGCGCCGAACCACAAAAACAGCAGTTGGTCTCGGCGTTTGCTCGAATCTCTACACACACAATAAATCTGATTTTTCCGCATGGGAAGACTTTTTCGATTTGGGAACTTCACATTTGAAAATGCGATTGGGTCAAAATCTGAAGCTCAAAACTCGAACCGCATCGGAAACGGCCTAAGCAGTCGAAGAGTAAACCTCGAACAGCAGCCAGCATTCGTGTGTGCCGGCTTGTAGCACTCGGGAGAGAGAGAGCTACTATCGCGCGAAAAGACAGCACCCGCACCCGAAGACAGCCATCAACCCCTTTAGTACTGCAGTCTCGAATTGGGGACAAACCACTCTACTTCCATGTGCTTTGTCCCCAAAACAAAGCCTTTTTAAGACATGCCAATGGAAACGCGGAGTCCAAAAGTTTTTTTCCAAACATATCGCCTTCAAAGAACAGCCGAAAATTTCCTCGTACCGCCGCTGTGGGAAAAAAGAGAAAAAATGTTCGTTTTTTTCTTTTTTTTTCCCCCCCAACGGCTGCAGGCGGCGCAATTTGTTTTTTCTGGTTGCAAATTGTCAACACGCTGATAGGAACCAGCTCGTGCGACCATCGACGCTCGATCTCAACATAGACGCAGCCCACGGCCAACCCGCTTGGTGTCCGGCATGGCCAACGAATATAGATGACGGCCTTGAAGATATCAGGTGGATCCATGGTCTAGGGGGCGAGAGCTTGCCGGCGGCGTCCTACGGTATCCTCCCAAACCTGGAAAAAAAGTCTATTTTTTGCCATTCGAGACGGATGGAGAAGTTTTGTCTCCTGTTTTGTCACACCAGCGGCCAATTGTTTTTTTTAATCATACGCCTGGTCAGCTCCCGCCACATGACACCGGCCATGGTGTGAAGACGGTGACTCTAGGGTGGGTGGGAGCCCCTAACGAGCGCACTCCGTTCAGAATTCATGACGCAGTCGTAGGTTTTGTCGATCGATGTCTGTCAAGGACTCGGAATCTCGCCGCTTCGAACCAAAGACGGGCTTGAGTTTTTCTCAAGCCGATGTTGGCCCAACATCGGCCCCAGATTTGCTTTTTTCGGGTTTTTCCAAAATTTTGGAACTTTTTTTTTCCTAAACGTGGCCATAGGAAGCGTGTTTTTAAAAAGGTCTGGAGGGCATCTTCGAAATTCAAACTTTTTATTGATACTTCGCTTTCCCATTGGCATAGGTCTAAAAGAGTTAACTTTACATAGCAGTACTCGTACAATAAAATATGTCTCGTGATACTACCCCGTATGTACCACACGTGTCATAAGCCTAACACACACCCCCAGCCAATTTTCCAGGCTGATTTTCTCGACAATGGGGAGGGCGTACTGAATACGACAAGAGCGATGTGTCCTTGGAAAAATCTCGATGAGATCTTCCCAAGGCCGCCATTTTTGTTGTGGGGTGCCCGCCCCCCCTTCTAGTTTCGGAGAGAAACTCGTCGCGAAAACCTGTTTTCACGGGGGGTGTTAGCCTGCGTGTTACCCTGGTATATCACACGGTATCTATCTATCACTTGGAGCTGTAGTAGCAGTATTTTCACGTACCATATGTTGTGCATATATACCGGTATACATACCAGGTACGTTGTTGTGTTATCGTACCCGGTACGCTGGCGTTTCACTTGCTTGACACTTGAATTTGCGATTGTTTTTATGTTTTGATCTTCCTCTGTCTCACAGTCTGTGACCACAGAATCAGTATCTCTCTAGGACAAAGAATCAGGACGGACACTGGGTGTGCTGCTGAAGCTGGGTGGAAAGGACGATTTAATGTGAAGACAACAACAACAACGAGCACCTAGCGGAGAACGAGATGCCGAAGGGTCATGCCCCACGGTGGATGCACCGCCTCCGCGAAACAACGCAGCCGCCCGCGTCTGGTCGGCGCACAGTCTGCTCGAGCGGTGTAAACGTACCATAATACACGAAAAAAAGAGCTGTAAAGCCACTTATTATGCAGTCGGAAACTAGGATTGAAAAAGCCGGTTTCCGATCGGTTATTTTTCAGGCTGGACTACGAATAGCTACCCTTCTTATCGTCCGTCGGATCGAATATACAGTTTTTGTGTTTTTTCTGGAGACCAGGAGACGCTTGATGTAAGTGAGTGAGTGAGTGTACCTTGACCACTGCTGTAGCACCGAGAAAAAAGGGTAGGGTAGACGGAAGTCGGTTCCAAACTACTTCGCCGTAATACTCGTGGCGTCAGAGAGGCCTCGCTTCTTCCTCGAGCAGCGTGTGAGCTTCACACGCGGGGCGTTCTCCTCCATCTCGTCCTCGAGGCCACCAAGACGCTGGGTTTCTTCGACAGTTGCCAAAGCTACAGCCAGCGCAGCAGTTGGCAAAAGGCCATCATCGATACCGCACACTGCAGCCATCGGGTGCTGTCACGTGCTGCTGACGGACACAGATGAGGATATATCACGCTGACTCGAGCCGAGCAGCAGCAGAAGTGACAGCAGCCAAGCCAGCGTCGCCGATGTTGTGGTGTGGGTTTGTGTGGTATCATACTACTGTCGTGTTGTTGTGTGGGTGTGTGATACTCGTACGAGTATGCGGCTGGGCTTTCTAACATTTCCGATCCATGAATCCGACTGACGAGTTGGATCGGAAATCTCAGTATTTTCGACTGTCTGGTCCAGTTGGAAATCATAATCGTTTTTTTTTTATGAAAAGGCGCTTTTTCAACTGCATAAAATTGCCTGTTTTCGTCTCCAATCGGAAACCGGCTTTTTCAATCCTAGTTTCCGACGGCACAATAAGTGGCCTAATAAACAACTCAGTTCCGAAAGCTCAGAAATAATATCTTTCAAATTCAAACTTTTACGAGTACTGATACTTCGGTTTCCCATTGGCATGCTGATGTCTCGCCTCTTCCTCGAGCAGCGTGTGAGCGTCACACGCGGGGCGTTCTCCTCCATCTCGTCCTCGAGGCCACCAAGACGCTGGGTTTCTTCGACAGTTGCCAAAGCTGCAGCCAGCGCAGCAGTTGGCAAAAGGTCATCATCGACACCGCACACTGCGGCCATCGAGTGCTGCCACGTGCTGCTGACGGACACAGATGAGGATATATCACGCTGACTAGAGCCGAGCAGCAGCAGAAGTGACAGCAGCCAAGCCAGCGTCGCCGGTGTTGTGGTGTGGGGTTGTGTGGTATGTCGTGTTGTTGTGTGGGTGTGTGATACTCGTACGAGTATGCGGCTGGGCTTTCTAACATTTCCGATGCACGAATCCGACTGACGAGTTGGATCGGAAATCTCAGTATTTTCGACTGTCTGGTCCAGTTGGAAATCATAATCGTTTTTTTTTTTTAATTGAAAAGGCGCTTTTTCAACTGCGTAAGATTAGCTTTTTTGGTCTCCAATCGGAAACCGGCTTTTTCAATCCTAGTGTCCGACTGCATAAGAAGTGGCCTAAGAGTACTACGAACTGATTCTAACAGCTGTATCAAGGTACGTACTACTCGTACAGCTGTAGATCTGTGCGACACTATCATACCAGGTACTGTGTAGCTATAGAGCTGTGCGAAACGGACGCAGCACGGTCAACTGCTGTACGTGACTGCCTGTACGTACTGCTGCGCGATTACCCTTGACCCCTTCAGGACCGTAGTCCAATTTTTGGGACAGACTGCTTAGAATTTGAGTGGTTTGTCCCCAGAACGAGACTGCAGTTTGCCCTAAAGTACGACGAAGGCGGTTGACAAGACCGAGAATCTCCTTTGTTTTGGTACCGACTCAGGACCGGAATATAAGCTTCGTTAGACGATCACATCAGAGTCCGCACGAGTACTGTATTCACCGTGAGAGCGGTACGACGCCATCACTGGGTCCCAGAGGTTTTGAGAAGAAGTCAGCTTTTGCCTCGCTCAGGCCAAGTATTATGGGAAATTTTTGAGACGTTATTTCTGGCTTTTTCAGCGATCTCCGAAGCCCAAAAATCAGAACCATCTATTATGGGACAGGAAATCATCGATATTTTTGATCTCAGTTCCTGGAGGGGGCAAAAATCAGCAAAACCTCTCAGAACTGAGCTCAGTTCTGAGAGGTTTGGCTGATTTCTGAGAACTGAGATTTTTCGTATTTTGGGTGCTACATCTCACTACTACTGCCAGCCCACCTATCTACCTGCGCACCTGCCACCCGTCACCCACCACGCGAAAGCATCAAGCCGACGGCGGGCGGTAACTACGGCGCTTGTGTAAAGAGAGATGGCTTCTCCTTCACATGGAAGCAATATTAGCGGTGGCAGCAGCAGCTGCAACAGCGGCACCAGCAGTAGCAGAAGCAGCAGCAGCACCGCCAGCAGCAGCAGCAGCAACAGCAGCACCAGCAGCAGCAACAGCAGCAGCAGCAGCAGCAGCAGCGATGGCGACTCGATGTCGCCGGCGCTAATCCTCCCGTGTTTGGATGCTGAAACCACGCTCGCGGCCGCCGCTGCCTTCGCAACGTTTGAAGACGACGAGGAGGACGCTGAGACGCCTGCCGTAAAACGCTCGCGACGTGCCAAGCCACGCCCAGACTACAGAAAATCAACTTGGATGAAGATGCTACAGGCCGAAGCCAAGCTGTTGGACCCCACCTCAGACGAAGCCACTTTTATACAAAACCACTTTTAAAAATCAGAACCCATAATACACGTTATATATTTTCACCCACACTTTTCTGTAGCCCGAAAACTCACAAAATAAAAAGACAGAAATAACGTCTCAAAAAATTCCCATAATACTTCGCCTCATGTCCTTTTCCCTTTACAGATGAGAGACGTCGTTAACGTATTACTATTAATATTGATAGTGCGTACCAGGTACACATGTACGTACCTACGCCAGGTAGACTTTATACCTGGTGTATCATACCATATCCTATCATACATACCACACGAAGAGCACCTTGCGCACCGAAAGCAAGACCGCTGAGTCCTCGTTACAACAGACAGCTCCCCAAGGAGCAGCAGCAGCCGTAGCAGCAGCAGCAGGCAGCAGCATCGTCTCACACTGCTGGACAAGTCGGCCAGTTAACCAGTCAAGTCTGTCAGTCAGCCTACCAGTCAGTCAGTAGGCCAGAGATGCAACGCCATGCCCTCCCCTCACCAGAGACAGGGCGGTGGCCTCCTTCCTCTTCCGCGCGGCGTTGCGCGCCCCTTCCGCTATCTTGCGCCTGGTCTCCTCAGAGTGGCGCCCCCCCTTATTCCAAGGCTCCTTCCCCTTGTTCGCCGCCGAGATCCGCGCCCTGCTCGTCGCCGTGTGCGGCCGCCCGCCGGCCTCGGTGATAGTCACGGTGCTCTCCTCCCCCTCTACGGACTGCAGGACCTCTGCAGATGCGGAGACGTTCATGCTAACGCCCACGGCATGGGCGAAGTGTGGCGGTGCTCTCCCGCGAGAGCCTACCGGAAGCAGATGCGCTGTCATCTGCCAGCCGTGCCGTCGCTGTCGGCAGCGAAGGTTATGATCGTACTGACGGTGGTTATGGTGATGCTGGTCATGTAGTTGACCCCAAAAGGAGACTGGCCCCGTCGACCAACCGGAGCTGGAGTGGTGATGTGGGTCGCTGCCGATGCTGCTGCCGCCGCCGTATGCTGAGCCTCCGGCAGCAGCGGTCAGACCGTCGTGCTTCCGGCTCTGTCTTCGGACGGAACAACGCACGGCGGGGGAGAATGGGGAGGCAGCGAACCCGGCGGCGGCGCCGGCAGCAGCGGTCGGCCATGGTCGGCCGAGGTGGCCCGGTGCGTGCGTAGCAGCATCAGCTGTGGGCATGACAACCATCAAAGCTGCCGTCATTAGCGATACCATTCCGGTTCGCCATCGCCAAGTCGTGAATATTTCACCTGTTCGCATGCATCGGGAATGGTCGTCGATGGCCTTAGGCCTGTGTGGTCCCATGGTCTTCGCCAAGGGTAATTGAAACTTGAAACACGGGAGAGCATCATGTGTTGTCGTTTTTCTGGTTGAGGAGTTCCACTTCAATGGGAGGCGTGATTTCATAGGGATCAACAGAAAATAATATGATCGTCATCGAGCCTCCGACACCCACACCAGCAGCGCGTGTCTAGCTCTTATCGCTTTGCGTATGCTGTGCCACCAGCTCGTCTGAATATCTCTGTTTGTCAGACCACAAGATCTATGCTTCTCGGGAGACGTGTCGCCAATTAATACGGCGAGCCTTCGTCTTTATCCAGGAGCAATCTGTTAGGTTCCTCTATAAAAATAAACACCTCCCCCCCCCCCCTCTCCCCCGACAAGAACACGAGAATTGTCCAGGCGGAGTCGACCGGCCCCACTACTACGACCACACGTGGCTGCTGGTCGTGAGGACAAAGAGGAACGTTTCTCATGAACGACATGCCGCCCAAGACTGAGGCTGGCTCACTTGCCGAAGGAACGCCCGGCCAGAAGGAGCAACATCGGCCGTCCCAAGCGGCCACTAACACCCATCGTGTGCCTCCTCAGCCGGCTGGAGTGGCGCCGCAGCCGCCGCCGCAACCTCAGCAGCAGCAGCAGCAGCATCATCATCATCATCATCAGCAGCAGCAGCAGTCTCAGCCGGCCCCATTGACACCGCCATCGACGTCGCCGGTACGCTCCAGCGGTGCTATTGATAGCACCAGTCAAAGAAGATCACCGACCACACAGGCAGCAGCAGCAGCAGCAGCGGCAGCGGTAAAATCGACAGCTCCACCATTACCTCAACCCAAAGTGACAACCGACAAAGACGACAGGGAGGGCAGCGAAAGCTTCGTTGCTGCTCCTGCTGCTGTTGTCGCTACTTCTGCCACCGCCGCCGCTCCTGATGTTGTTGCTTATGCCCCCCCCCCTCCGACGCACGAGTACAACATCTCTGGAGCCTTGATCCCGGTGTCGCCTCCGGTGGGGGCTAGGGCGAGGACGGGGGCAGGAGCGGAGGTGGGAGGCGGAGACCCGGATGAACCGCGAGACGACGGGACGGCCAACTTCTACGAGTGGAGAGACGTGTTCCCCGAGCTGGAAGCTCTGGCGATGGGCTTGCCGGAGATAACGGCGGAGTGCTTGCAGGTGGCGTCGTGGAAGGCCTGGCCGGAGAAGCACTACGAAGAGGGAGGTGGGCAAGACTGGAAGGTAAGAGAGCGGTCGGTGTCGGTTGCAGAGTACGGTTGGTTCTGAGCAGCAAGGCTGGTAGAGAGCAGCTAAGCTGTTGCTTGGTGAGTGTGTCGTTGTGGTCGGTGTGTGGTGTTGGCATGCGACAGAAATGGGATGGCTGCAGGGTGGGCGATTTTTTGCCAACACATTTTGTCAAGAGTTCGTAGCGTGGGCGGTTGGTAGCGCGGTCGAGGCGGGCGGGGGTGCTGCGCTGCGGGCATCGGTGTGTGTGTGTGTTCTTCACATTAAGCCGTTCTTTCTACACGTCGACATCCAGCACAACCAGTGTCCGTGCCGATTCTTCAATCCTATCAATAGAAGAGATACAAGTTCTGGGGTCACAAAGCTACGCCACAGAGATACTACGTTGCCACGTATGCAGGAAGCATTGCAGTGGGCAATGCAATGCCATGTCATCATACTAGATACGACAGGCACGACATACACAATCTATGTAATAGAGAAACGAAAGGAAACAATCTAAGATAAAACAAAAACAAAGTAGACAAATCGAAAGAGAAGAAGAAAAAAATGAAAGCGAAAACTAGAAGAAACAATCTGTCGTGCCCCCCCCCCCCCGCAGGCGAGGTGGCCAACACTTGAAAAAGAACGAGCTGGAAAAAAGAAAAAAATAACAAAAACACCACTGCTTGTAAATAGAGTAAGACAAAGAACCGAGGAAAAAATAACAACGGGAAAATAACAGGCAGACCAAAGTCCAAAGCGCCCTCCAGCAGGTGGCGGCAGCAGTTTGTGGTACGAGTATACGAGAAGAACAGCCAGGTTCCCCCTGCTAATCCGCCTGGTACCTCGCTACCCAGACTGCCGTCTCCGCCCTGCGTTCGTCAACTATGCCCAACCCCTTGGCGTCAGACAATACGAAACGAGCAGAGCATGTTCGTCATCCAACCACGCCACACGACTCCTTCAGCACGGCTTATCAATCAGAAAAGGAAGAGAAAAAAATAAAATGAAAATCACGGAGAGTCAGCGCAAGAAAGAAAAAAACAGAACAAAAAAAGAAGACAAGGGAAGACCACGTTCGAACCAGCTGCACCAGTTGGTGGCGCTAGTAGTATGGTCATGTTCTACTTCCTAGTCGGCCTGGTGCCTTGCTACCCTGTCTGCCATCTCCTTACTACTTTCGTCTACCGCAGTTTCCCTTCTACTCCTCCTGTTCCCCCCCCTCTCCGCATTCCCTTGGTCGGGCTTTCTGCCACTTCTCCTGTTGCCCCCTCCACCCCCATTCCCTTGGACGCCATCCACGGCGGATGCGCGGCGCTGCCTACTCATCTCAGCCTCAGCCTCGTGCCACCTCACGATGAACCGTTCGGCTGCTTCAAGGATCCCCCGGTACCACTGGCACCCATCTACTCTCGTATTCCATAGCTCCCCAGTTGTTACAACTTGTACCGGTAGTCTGTGGCATCAACCCAGTTAGGAGCGCAGTCCTGTTCAGGGGACAACCTACATAATATTCGACTGGTTTGTCCCCAAACGGGACTGCATTCCTCAGAGGGTTAAGCTGTTGATTTGCACAAGAGTTACCGCTCTCATCATATCTGCATGTTTAAACCATACCTGGTATTTCAATAGTGTAAGTACCTCTGGTACCAGGTATGATATTATATTAACAGAATGTCTGCTATTTAGACGATGAGGGGATATTGACGAGAAAACGCCTTGCTCTACGCGCGCACAGACTGCATCTGCACGTAGGGGTGGGTCGGAGTTTCTGTCTTGCACATCATTTTGAGAGACGATCCCGATGGATCAATCTGCCTGCTCTGGACACGAGTCCTGCCACTCGTGCCGGCAGTGACACCGATTGGCTAGGTAGCTCTGCCATCGACAGGTTGGGAGCATCGACAACGCCGCGAGCGCTGCTGCTTGTTTTTTTTGTGGTCCACCTTTCGTTTGGACGGTTGAAGAGTATGGGACGTGAGCCCCAAGAGCACAAACTCCACCAATCAACAATCAACCGTGGTGGCAGTGTAAGGAATCGATGTACGTAATTTGTGGTGTACCAGGTGCCATACACAGAAAACGGTTCTTGGAGCCGTTCGATTGGCCTGGTTTGCATTTTACTCGCGGTTTCCTTGCCTTAGGCTGTGTGTAAGCTTTGACCACACTTAAGGTTTTGCGTGAGGGTGAACAATTTTATTTTTTTACGCCGGACCATTTTTCAGAAACGATGTATACGTGTTTCACCCGTATCTTACCAGTACAGCAGTGCTTCCGTTTCCGGTTAGTATCGGTGAGTGGTGATGTGGTGATCAGTGTTGTAAATTGCGCCAAGAAAGGTGCGATACGATTAATGCGATTAGGTTCATTCTTATTGGAGATCGTTTTTTCCATAATTTCCAAAGTTTGGAAATAATTGGAGATATGTATCAATACACGGAGGCGTTCTGTCACTATTCGTGAAATTCGTGAAATTCTCCAGAACCAAAAATATCAAGTACGTTAACATTCCAATATTTGGAAAAAAAAAACAGGAAAATATGGAAGATTGAAAATTGCACGAAAAAATGTCGAAAATCTGGACAAAAAGCTCTCCCGTAAGAATGACCCTTAGACCTATGCCAATGGTACAGCGAAGTTCAAGAGTTTTTGAAAAAATATATGGCTTTAAAAAAACAGCCGAAAAAATTCTCGTACCGCCGCTGTGGGAAAAAAAGAGAAAAAAGTTTTATTTTTTATTTTTTTTCCCCCAACGGCTGCAGGCGGCGCAATTTGTTTTTTCTGATTGCAAATTGTCAACACGCTGATAGAAACCAGCTCGTGCGACGATCGACGCTCGTTCTCGGCAGAGACTCAGCCCACGGCCAACCCGCTCGGGATCTGGCAAGGCCAACGAATATAGATGACGGCCTCGAAGATATCAGGTGGACCCATGGTCTAGGGGGCGAGAGCTTGCCGGCGGCGTCCTACGGTATCCTCCCAAACCTGAAAAAAAGGTCTATTTTTTGCCATTCGAGACGGATGGAGAAGTTTTGTTTTCTGTTTTGTGCAAACCAGCGGCCAAATGTTTTTTTATCACAGGCCTGGTCAGCTCCCGCCACATGACACCGGCCATGGTGCGAAGACGGTGACCCTAGGGTGGGTCGGAGCCCCTAACGAGCGCCCTCCGTTCAGAATTCATGACGCAATCGTTGGTTTTGTTGATCGATGTCTGTCGAGGACTCGGAATCTCGCCGCTTCGAACCAAAGATCGGCCTGAGTTTTTCTCAAGCCGATGTTGGCCCAACATCGGCCCCAGATTTGCTTTTTTTGGGCTTTTCCAAAAGTTAGAAACTTTTTTTTTTTTAGGTGGCCCATAGGAAGCGTGTTCTGAATTTTTTGGCGGATATCTTTAAAATTCAAACTTTTTGTTGCAACTTCGCTGTACCATTGGCATAGGTCTTAGGGTTTTGTTTTTTTGTGTTGTTTGATCGCCATTAATCGTCGATGAAAAACATTATCGCATATCGCGAGTAATCGCGATATTCGGGCACAAAGCGGTGCGTTTCAAGAGGAACCCAACTTGTATAGAGCACGTCAACGAAGTGCTCAGCACCCAGCCCGGCGCTGCGGCGCAGTCCAAGTTTGAACCATTAACCACCGCTTGCATCAAACGTAGAGGCTGAACATAGGTGCACGCGCACAGGAATGCATTGCACGGAAGCAACGAAACCGATGGTAATTTGGGTTCTGAGATCCACGTCCAGCCACGACCCCACAACCAGACTGATGTTGTATACATACAAAGGGTTTCCACGAGTCCATGATGCATGCACGATGTTGGCCTCTTGGGTTGGTCGTTGTATTCGTTACTTTGTACTCAATATTATGTCACCACCTACATACAGTACGTACGACCACGACCACCCTTTCACCCGCCACGACAACACAACCACCATACACAAATTCGCGCACCAATGCACAGAGGCGAAAGACACAAACGATGGCGTGGTGCATGCAGGAACTAGGAACTGAGACAGTCACCCAGCAGCCAGCAGTCTTGCCGGATGTCTGTTCTGCAGAGAGAGATGTATCGGAGGCTTTACTGAACTAGTCGTGGTCGCGGGTGAAAAACAAATTGCGATCACGATCAAAGGAGATCGCGATTAAATCGTGATCGCAAAACGCGATTTACAACACTGGTGGTGCTGGTGTCGCGCCCTGGGGGTGATTTAACCCACCGCGTCGAAGCGTGTCTTTCACTACTTTGCCCGGAAATGTAAGCAACGTCTGCGTATTCGCTTGAAACCCAAACGAATCTTACATTCCCGGAGATAGTGGTACCTTGGAAGCGGGCTTCACTTGTTGTGGGCTGTGGGGACACGCTGCGGACGGTGCTGCCACCTGGTCTCTGGCTGTCGAGATGAGCGTGGAGTGTCATGCCCCAAGATTCCTCACACATTAGCAGCCTCCTCGTTGGTTGAAAAAAATATAACTACGCCCCCCCCCAACCCCATCGCACACGCCTTCCCCCTTCCGGAAACTCTGGGATTGCTCCCCTCACTTCGCGGCGGTGTGGACGGCCTCACCCAACGACGCTTTCCGCGCGGCTGTTTTTCTATTTTTTAAGGTCTTCCCGTTCGTGCACACGTTCCCCGCGTACGACGAGTCCCGCCGAACGTGGGTGGAGAGCAGCTGCAAGCGCTGCCCGGAAACGGCGGCGATATTGCGCCGCCTTCCCAACATCCGGACCGCTCTCTTCTCTCGGCTGGGAGGAGGTTCTCGTATTTCCGGGCACCGGGGATGGGCGGACCTCGCGAATCACGTCCTGCGGTGCCACTTGCCGATCAAGGTGCCGTCGGACGGAGTGTGCGGGCTGTGGGTGGAAAGCGAGGTGCGTGTCATGAGGCGTTTCGATTTTGCCAGGATATTTTTGCCAGATTTTTTTACTTGCCTCGCCGAAAAAAACTTTGAGCGGAGAGGGAGAAGAGAGCTGGGAACAACAAGCATTGCAGATGTCCGGATTCAGGCAGCCAGTGGGTGCGGTGCCTTCTTTTCGCGTCTGTTTTGCGTCTGGAAGTTTCTCCCCCTCCGATATGGGCTCAGCCGCCAATAAGTTGACGACTTACTGTAGCTTAGCTTGAACGAAAAGGTTGATACCTGGTAGGACAACATGGCTGACAGTGTACAAAAACTCCTCGTGTCACCTCCATTCCTAGAATTTTCACAGGCAGTCTGCGTAAGGGTTTTATTTATAGTCAAATGTACTTCAACCGTTTGGTCGAAGCAAGTCGTAAGTATGGCTCTCCGCTGCCGCCGTTGCCTCCGCAGCCGCCGCCGTTCTCGCGCGCACAAAGCCAGTGCTCGATGAAGGGGGGGGGGGGCGGGGTGTACTCGATAGGAGAGATGTACTCGATCTCCTGCATGGCCGTAGTCGTATGACCATAGACCCTCGCATCCCTACAATGCCGGGACGGAGCATGTCGGGTTTTCACCGACCAGGCAGGCATTGCTTGCACCAAGCGCGAAGCGCCGTGAGGTGTCTGGCGAGTCGCATGAAGGGTGAGCTGCATCCTACTAAGAACCGCTTGTGAGGCGGACTTGCATATGGACGACAGCTTCAATGAGTTGATTTAATTTCCGGTGTATGCATTTCCAGAGACAGCAATGGGAGTACTATGCAACTGCCTCTTGGGTGCCTTACCTTGAGCATTACGTGATACGATCAATTCCCTTGTGCGGAGTAAAGGTTATTTACCTCGCACAAGTGATCTAACTCGACAACCAGCTGTGGGTATCCGCCAAAAAAAATAAAATAAATAACGGTACCCTGGTTGTCTAGCTCACGTGGTGAGCGGCATATTTTACAGTGTCGTTGCCAACCGACGCCAACCCAACCTATATAAAATAGGGGGGGGGGGCGTAATCATTCATTCCTTACCGTAGTTTTTTTTACCATTGACCACGTATTCCTTTCAAGACGCAGCAAGGAGAGGAGGAGGTGCTGAATGTGTTTGTGTTTTGGATCCGCGTATGTGCACTATTAGTGTGGTTATTGTGGGGGGAGAGGTGTTGGAATTCATTTTTTTATTTTTTGCTCATCGCTCGCCGTGCAACATGGGGAGTTTGTTGAGCGCGTTTTGGGTTTCTACCCGCTGAATACAGCCGTATCGCCCACCAGGCAGGAGGCGGGAATCAACCAAACGGTTCGCCGCGAAATTAAAGAGAGGGTTGCCCCAGCAACGGTGCAGATAGGGCGGGCTCTCCGTCAAGCAGCTTGTTGTCGCCGAAAGAACGGACTCGCCGCGCCCGTGGTCGCGGCGGCCTCTCGTTCTCTCCCGACCCTCAACAACGCCTCCGTGCCGCTATTGATCCTCTTGTGCGGCAGTTTCGGCGACACGATGAAGGCGAGATTGTGGTGTTCGACGATAGCAAGCTGCACAGGGCGTTCAACGGGTGCACGGAGGAGAGACTGGTCTTGATCGTCGACCTGCTCCGACCTCCGGGCGTTCCTCTGGGGACTGCCGACGGAGAACACACGCCAGAGCTGGACGCTTTCATCGAGGCGTTCCGATGAAGAAGGGCGGACCCCCCCCTCCCCCCCCCCTCCTCCTGTTACCCACCGACCTATCCACCGTGCCACCCCCATCTCCCCCGCGGTCATTCATGGGCTTGGTGATGCCCTGACTGTCGCTATGGTCGCATAACTCTAGGAGTACGATATGCCCGTAGGTTGGCGTGGTATCATAAAACAAAGCGAAGTGAATGGTGCGTTGCTGTGTTGCATTGCAGCAGAGGCTCTTGACGCCCTTGGTTGTGTTTTTTTTCTTGCACTATGTCGCTGGGCTCGAGTGACACGGGGCAGGGTGGCGTAACAATCTCGAAAGTGTATGTGTCTCGGGGCGGTTTTTTGCGGCCGACAAACGAGCGAATTTGTGTGTGTGTTTGAATGCTCATCCTGTTCTCTGGTATTTAAAAAGCTGCACTTGTTTTTTCCAATTTTTGTAGAAAAGTATTGTGTGCGTTGACTGCGAGAACGGGTCGAATTTTTTGTCCGGGGGTGTGAACGCAGAAAAATGTAAAATACCACTGTGTCCGTAAATTTAAGGATCGTTTCGTTATCCGTATTTATATCCTAATGGTCCTTACATTTCCGAGCAAAATGGTACCTGTTTGTTCTGAGTATTTTGGTCGTGAGTTATCGTCTCCGCGCTGTTTGCAGAGGATGGCAGCCTCTGTCTTTGCCTCCAGAGAAGCTATAAATGAAGTCAGACGACGTGTATGTTCGTTTTTATGTCGCTGGCGCCATCTACAACAGCACACCAAACTGAAAATATGAGTTTTTTTTAGGGAAAAATCCGATATCGAAAGCTGAGTTATTTTTATTTTATATAATACTATCCAATAATAGTTGGTGGGAGCCGGTCGTTTTCTGCGGCCAGTCTCAAGTTTTGGTTCTCGCGGTCACATGAAACAAACCGTCAATATATTTTTTCAATTTTCGATTGTACAATTTGTCGAGTACGGAAGCAGTACATATATATACGTACCTGCTCAATGCATACCAGGTATATATATATATATATGGTACACGCCACATCAGGATCGCATATAGGGGATCAACGCGGTATTTTATCTCTCTCTTCCTTTTTCCTTTTTGACGTTTTTTTTTGTGTTTTTTTCTTTTATTTTCTTTTACGTTTTTCGTTTACGTTTTTGTTTTTTCGGTATCGAGGGGAGGAATGCAGCTATTGCCGTATTGCTACTGCCGTAGCAGCTGGTAATCAAAATGGCTCCAAAATCCAATGCATTGCTTGAAGGCATATTTGGAGAAGGTTGAGCTCTGTTTGAGTCGCCGCTAAAGTTTTCGTCGACGAGCGTAAGTTGCTCGGCCTCGAGAGAGCACGAATCGGCCTCCTTTGCGCACGCGTCTACCCTTTACGTCGTTTTTTTTTCTCGTGGTGATCGAACGCAACATGATGGACGGTAATTGTCCGCACGTTGTGTGGTGTGAGTACCACAGCGGTCGTTGTGTCTGTGGCTTGGTTCGGCTACGTGGTTGCGTGATGTGAGGGCATTCAATGTGAGCCGTACGGACGGTCTTTGGTGCATTTTCCCGTCTACAAACGAAGAAGGCAGGCTCCCACAGCGGTGGAAATAAAATTCTCGGAGCTAAAATATTGACACGCAACTGATGGATACGATATGCCTCCGGAGCAGGTAGTAAGTGCGGGGGAAAAACACACTCTTATGTATTTATTGATACCTGGTAGTTGTTTTCTTGCTTGCAAACGCATCAGGCCCACGATCCGACCCACTTGGTGTCAAGGTCTGAGTTCGAACGTGAGCTTTTACCCTTCAACTACTATTAATACATACAAAAGTCAAAATTCGAGTTCCGTTTCCAGGAAATAGTATAATCTTTTCTCAAAATGTGTGAGTATCTCGCCCTCGCCGCTAATAATCCGCCTGAGTGCAGGTGCGAGCATTTCGCAGCTGCTGCCTCGATAGGCGTGACCTTGTGACATCTCGACCCCGCGGCTAACAGGCCAGAGTGTCAGTGCGAGCTTACGTGAAAGTGTAAAATCGACCAAAAAAACAACTCTTCTTGGGAACCTGCTGTGCGCGGTTTCTTCTATGGATCCGCGCTCAGTCTATTCCGAGGAATTATCCCCCGAAACGTGTATGTGACACTATTTACTCTTGTATTTATTTCGCTAAGGAGCTACCAGATTCCGCAGTGGGTGCCACTGGGGTGCCTGCTTTACTAGTTTCGCGTGAGTGCGAGTTTGTAATTTTGACGGCACCAAAAAAAATTGAGGGGTCCGTTTCGAGTTGCCAGAAGCGTTCGCCATCACGGTCCCGCACGCAAGTTGGCGACAGTTAGTTAGAAATAGTGTGCTGCTGGGCGAGTTCCTGTATTTATTTAATTAAAAAAAAACTAAAAAAGTACGTCAGCTAGCTGTGAGTTCAACCGATCGGCAGATCGATCGATGCTCAACTTTGCAAGCTGCGTGAACCGTTCGCGCGTTTGTTTTCCATTCTTTCCCTAGCGATTGACTACTACTGGCCGGTTACTCTCCTCCTGGATGCGACCAGGGTCGACGAGACGATAATACTTGTACTATTTCGTACACTGAATTTATAGCGACAGCAACACTGTCTCTTATTTTTTATTTTTTTCCGGTCGATTTTCCTCTCCAAAAACAGGGTGTCAATAGTAAAGTGTCTAATCGATTTTGTCTCTTAACGCTAGGAGGTAAACGACCCCTCCAATATCTTTTTAAAAGCAACGTAAATGACCCCTCGATGTCATTCCCTTTTCAATCAAGGCAAATGTCCGATCGATGTCCTCCCCCGTCGGTGAAAAAAAATAATGCTAGGTGATGTGGCACACGCATGCTGTCATTATGGGTTCTAAAGTTTAATACCGAGCAAGGCAGCGTGCTCGTAGAACAAGAGTGTCGGCATTATGGCCCATGTTGGGTTTCTAGATTTGACCCCGGCCTCTCGGATTGAAGCACGTGTTTCGCGGAAAATTTTATCTGGTACTTATTTCGGGTAGACCTCTGCAACAAATTTGCAGTGGCTATCCAGAAACGACTACCAGGTACCTGGCAATACTTACATGGTACACCAGAACGCTGCTTCTAAACATCAGCTCCCGCTTGGCACCCTGATCCCTACGGTGACCTAGTCCCAGCCGGGCCTGAACCCTTCAAACTGAAACACGAATTATGATAAGCCGCCGGCAGGGCCCACCAAGAACCCGATCCCACAAAATCATCGAAATCGGTGGGATCGGGTTTTTGGTGGGCCCCGCCGGCGGCTAATTGTATTTCCTTGTTCAGTTTGAAGGGCTCAGGCCCGGGTGGGATGAGGTCACCGTAGGGATCAGGGTGCCAAGCGGGAGCAGGGTGCTTATAAGCAGCGTTCTGGTATACCTGGTATATAGCATAATCCTACATATTTGCCGTTTCTGCACAAACATTTTTTTATGCCTGCCTGTGCCCATATACACACCTACTACTGTAAGTTCCGAATTCGAAGTCGTCCTACACAACTGACTTCACAATAAAGTGCTCCTGAAATTATGTACTGGTATCTATCTTTCGAAACACTCAAAATATAACACAATTTGCGGTGCTGTTACTGTCAGGTACTGATGTCAGGTAGGATACCTCGTACGTATACGTAGCTCAGAACGGTGTGGACGTGTTGACGCCGCGTGTTGTTTCAAGCGTAGCGAATGTCTCGACAAGTGCTGCGTGGAGGGTCCTTTGTGAGGGCAAGGATCGAGCTGTGCGAAGCTTCCTGCTGAAATAATGAAGGTAAGAGGATGAAATCTCGAGATTGGAACGCCATCGCGTGCCTGTGGGACGTCCTATCGAAGCGGGCAACAGCCTGCTCTTTTTCTCAGAACCACCCCCGAAATAAAGGAGAAAAGTAAAAACCACCATATGCACTGTCAATCGATATGTCCACTGGTCACGTATCCACTTGATGTGCGTACATATCGCCCACAGCACGCTTGGTTCCTTGCTAACCAACCGCGTTGCTCGTTCAAGCATCGTAAAACTTGGAATCTGGAAGGAATCTGATGGTCTGAGGAGCTAGAGCAGGGCAAATACTTCAGACTCTCCATCGAACTCAAGTCAGCTTAGAGGTGACAGCCAGTCTCGGCCGTGGTGATCCGGGGATATCGTGACCCAATTGCTCAAGCTGCTGTAACATGGTGAACCCATGGAGATACTTACGTGTCACTATATCAACGATAACTGCTCATGTACTAAGGAGAGATGCTCGCATACATATATTTATACATCACACCTAGAAATGGTACTGGAACAGCAAGTGTGCACCGCTTCCGCATGCAATATATGACATTCTCTTTGACAAGCACGGACGGGAACGTGAAGCCGATTCGTGAAGCCGACGTCCGGAGAAACACTGTGGTGCACGTTCGTCCCTTGTCGTTTTCCTGGCTATACGACTTATGTCCCGACTACGTGCCGCACGAAAACTCTCCAAGCGAGAGCGTGCTCGCAAGCACGGAAGCCAAACCAAGCAGCAAACGATTCGAGGACAACGGATGAACGGATCGCCACGGAAAATTGAATAGCTTAGTTGGTCCGGCGACACCATTCAGCTGCGACCCTGTACACTCGATTTCGCAAGGCGCCCTGGGTGTCTTCTTGGTATCTGAAATATGTTGGCCTGGAGCTCGGTTGTCTGGGGTCCTGGTGTGTGGAGCTTGTATCTGGAGTCTGCGTGTGAGATCCGGAGGACTGGCTAATATTTCCTTGCACGAGGGTCCCGGGGGCCTACTGTAGTTCCTTCAACTCTGTTTGTTGTGGGGGGAGGGTCATCAAAAACAACTTTGTGTAGTACTCCGGCGGTATTCGGTTGAAACGTGAGGTGAGCACTTTGTCAATCAATCACTGCCGATCGGGAGATGAGACAAGCGTCTCCCGTAGGTGTTGCAAGTAGGTTCGGCGGTAGCACTTCGACTGTGGAAGATAAGCACCTGTGGTGCTATTGTCGAACGTGTGGCGAAAGTGAGCGCCTTCTCGGAGTTTTGTTCGTGGAAATGGCTCGTCTGTGTTTTTTAGAGTATAACATTGGTGTATGGGACCAAACGTATCGTCCATGTTTTGCATTGGCGGGAATGTTGTTGGTTTTGTAGCTCGCCATGGGCGCCACGGAAATAGGACTCGTGCGGATGGCTTCATGAGTCGTTGGCGGTTAAAAGTCGCGACGAAACTTGGGGAAAGTATGAAGCGTTGGCTAGTCGAATTCTGCTGTTTGTATAACGTACAAGGCCCAGGACGGGCGCTCTTCTCACCACAGTTCAGGATCAAATCCTCCGACGGAGGGGCATAGCAACATCGGGCCGACGGCGAGGGATGGAGGAGGAAGGCACACACACGCTGTCACCGGACTATGGCTGGGATGGCTGCTTGGTACCGATGCTCATATGCACCGCGCTGGGGGGGTACTGCAGCGACGGGGAGCCGAGGAGGGACGGAGGATCGATTAGTCACCGAAATGCCCGCTTGGCACCAACGCTCACATGCGCCGAACTCGGGGGGTGTTGCAGCCACGGGGCGCCAAGGAGGAACGGCGCATCTCACGGTAGAGAAACTCGCCCTGGGTCGGCGATAGTAATGCGTCGGACAGGGGAGGTGTTACAACGCCGATCGAGGGTGGAGGATCGAAGAGGAAGGAGCACACGCTGTTTCCGGGCCGTGATCGGGATATCCATTTTGCACCAACGATAAGTATACGTCGGGAAGGTGGGGTGCTGCAACGCGAGGGGCTTTGAAGCGTGGCGACTGTCATGACCAGTGCTGCGTGGAGAGTCTATTGCGACCCCGCTGAAGAAATAGAGGTTAGAGGAATGGTTCCCGAGATCGCATCGTGTGCCTGCAGAAAGCCCTGCCGAGGCGGGCCGCAACTTACTCTTCACTCAGAACCACCCCGAAGTGAAGGAACAAACCACCATTTCCACTGTCAATCGATATGTCCACTGGTCAAATCTCCATGTATTGTGCGTATATATCGCCCGAAACGCGCTTGGTTCCTTGATAGTCAACCGCGTTGATTGTGCAACCATTGGGAGTCTGGGGCCTGGGGGGAATCTGATGGTCTGATGAGCTTGCCTGGGCAAACGTTCCAGATTCTCCATCGAACTCAAGTCAACATAGAGGTGATCATCAGTCTCGGCCATGGCGATCCTGGGATACCGTGACCCGGGGGCTCAAGCTGCTACAACATAGCATAATGCCATACGCCGGCGCCAAGCTCTTGTATGATACCTGGCCGGATTTACCGGAAACCTCAACTCCACTCGCCTAACTGTCTCTCGCAAAATACCGGGATGGGTGCGTGGGCATGTGAGAGATGCATCTTGTGAACAACATCCATGAGTTTAATGTGCACGGGCGTCATGGCGGGGGAAAGGGTGTCGGCTCTAGCCTGTAATGTACTGCGCAATATAATGTACTGGTAACGTTTTCATGCCATCTATGGGGTAACCTCATCATTTAGTATTCCTCAATCGAGCTGGCTTTCGGTTGCTCGACCCTTTCCACGACACTGCGTATGAATGCCTTTTCGATGCCTGTCTGTGCTGTCTCCAAGCACCAAACCCCCTTCGAAGGAGGAGCACGCCGGATTGACTTGACCGCCACAGTTTAGCCTCGCCATCGCCGGTGCCCGTACAGGGGCCATCAACGCATTGCGTCGGGCAACGCGACGATAACCCGGTTTGCAGGCTCGAACCTCGTACTTCGGGGTAGGTAGCCTTAAGTTGGATGCAGGGTAGGTGACGGTAGGGGTTTGGGTTGGACTTGGGGTTGGGTCGTGACTGCTGAAAGAAAACGTACAATGGTCCTACTGAACGCTTTCTATTCATGGCCTCATCGGTTGGGTGTGAGTGTGTTTTGGAGGCGCTAAATATTAGTTCGTAGAACAGGTGCTTTCCCCGAATATTTCTAATTTCTGCATAATTTAGAGGCCCATCCGGGTAGATTGGTGTTATGATACTCTGTTTCCTTCGAAGCCCTGCAGCGGTCAAGGAAATTCGAGAAATGATGGCTTACTTCGTGTTACTTGTGGAAGGTCTATTGCATAGGGAACGAGGGTTTACGGCGAGGCACAGCCGTTCGGACCTCCCATCGGGGCCCTTACTACTAGTACTATTATTAATGATACTTTGATAGTTTAACGTCGATCTTGTAACAAAGAACCCATCACACGTGAGTGAGGACGCATGACCTGCTCTCCGTATTTGACGCAAGATGCTAGCCTTCTCTTAGATACCACCCTACCACAGGAAACAACCCTCGGTGTCAAAAAAAAGGAAAAAACAAGCAAAAACAAGTTTATCACCGCGGTGCGTTAGATACCACCCCCCTGGGCCGATATTCCTTCCAAACAATGCTAAGCAAAATATCACCCAGGGTCCACAGAAAAGTAGCACCGCATATGAAGGAGAACAACACCTTACCAACAATATTAAACAGAGCCAGGACCCTTCGGCACGGGCGGCCCATCACCGTGGACAGAACGCCTATGTGGTCCCAGCGAAGGCTGCTGCTGCTCTGACACGGCCTGCTGACGCGTCTTTACCCAAGCGCAGGCCCACGACCGCTTTATTCTCCGTCGGTCCTCAAATCACCCCTGCTGTACCTGCGCCTCAAGCCCCGACAGAAGCGCTCGACGAGCCGGCCACGGCAACGCGTCCCTCGCCAGCCACAACATCGAGTGCTGCCGCCGGCAAAAAAGTCCGCGGTGCCGGCACAGTTGGTCGCGCCTCAATCCCTGGCACTAGCGTTGAAGGTCCCGCCAGCAGTGGCCTTTGCGGCGTCACCCCCCTCGTTACTACCCCCCCGTACACGTAGTGTTTAAGATAAGGCACCCAAGAGGCAGTTACTACATAGCACCTCTATTGCTGTCTCTGGAAGTGGCCACACCGGAAAATAAATTAACTCGTTGACGCTGTCATCCATGTGCAAGTCCGCTTCACATGCGGTTCTTAGAATGATGCAGCTCACCCTTCATGCGACTGGTCGAACACCTCACGGCGCTTCGAGCTTGGTGCAAACAAATATCTGCCTGGTCGGTGAAAACCCGGCGTGCTCCCCGTCCCGGCATGGTAGGGATGCGGGGGTACTACGACTGCGGCCATGCATGATAATGAGTTCTCCCCCGTACGACCTGAGGGGGGAGTATTAAGTGTATTCATTTTTTCGTCAGCGTACTGCTATATCCCCCCGCCGATACCACCCCGCACGAGAAAACACCCCCCGTTGATAAAAAGAGCAAAGCGAAAGCTCGAATAAACTATGCCCATCATCACCGGGGTACGTTATATACCACCCGACCACAGATAACCACCACCCCGGGGGATGAAAAAAGCACAACGCGAAATGATCTTCCCATCGGGGGTGGTTTTTTACGTCAAACACGGTACTGATAGGCAAACAGCCTGGAAGGGGATAGGTGTGTCCCAAGCCCCAAGCAACTCTTAACAGACTCTAGAGGGAGGGGACAGAGCAACCCCGTCTCCTCTTCCCTCGCCACTAACAAAATTGTTGTGTTTTCAAGGATCGTTCGTACCAGGTAGAAGGACGTGCCAACAGTGGTAAAGATGATGTATATATATGCCGAATGATTCGTACCAGGTACCAGGTATATCGTTATTTTGGGTTAATATAGTCATCAATCATAGCTTGGTGTTATTGTAGAGTCTATAAATTATACTGGCACGTAGCTTAGTAATTTTTTATTGTAGACTATGAAATGGAGCTCTACCGGTATACGAGGTACATATTAACCATGTGTAAAGGAAGGAGCTGGCAGACAGGGTAACAAGGCACCAGGCCGACTAGGAAGTAGAACATGACCATACTACTATTAATAGTGCCACCAACTGGTGCAGCTGGTTCGAACGTGGTCTTCCCTTGCCTTCTCTTTTTGTTCTGCTTTTTTCTTTCTTGCGCTGATTCTCCGTGATTTTCAATTTATTTATTTCTCTTCCTTTCCTGATTGATAAGCCGTATTGAAGGAGTCGCGTGGCGTGGTTGGATGACGAACCTGCTCTGCTCGTTTCGTATTGTCTGACACCAAGGGGCTGGGCATAGTTGACGAACGCAGGGCGGAGACGGCAGTCTGGGTAGCAAGGTACCAGGCGGGTTAGCAGGGAGAACCTGACTATACTACTCGTACCACAAACTGCTGCCGCCACCTGCTGGAGGGTGCTTTGGACTTTGGTCTGCCTGTTATTTTCCCTTTGTTAACTGGTTGTGCTGGATGTCGACGTGTAGAAAGAACGGTTTAACAATGTGAAGAACACACACAAACACACCCACCATTACCATTATATGACACGAAGTAGGTACTGGTACGCAGTACGCAGGTGCGGAAGAAGGTAGCGGCTAAGGGTTAGAGAGCCTGTATCTATCAAATCATCACCATCCGTATATATATACCAGCATATCGTATTCCGGTACAAAATATTCCTTTCGCCGGTCGGCAACCAACCATGAGTGACTGCGCCAGCGCATCTTATTCGTTCCGTGTTCTGCAGCTCCGACGAAGAACTCCGAGATCCGAGAAGAATGAGGAGGGTATTAACCCCTTTAGAACCGCAGTCCCGTTTTGGGGACAAACTACTTGAAGTTAGAATCGTTTGTCCCCAAAACGGGACTGCGGTTCTAAAAGTTAATAGTACACCACGCACGTATTCCAGAAAAGATGGTGCGCAGGTTCACGGCTTACGATCCCAACCCAATCAACCAATGCTTGTAGCGGGGCTAGTCCTCTTCGTCTCCTACTGCGCCGATACTGGATACACTTTTTTGCGTTTTGCTATCTGCTTCTGTTTTTTTTTGTTTTTTTTTTGCTTAGCTTCATCTTCTTTTTTTAGGTTTTTGTCTTCTATTAATAGTCTCCTTTTTGCTTCCCTGGTGTCCGCAGTGGTGGAGTGCGTATGCTTGTTTTTTGTTTTTGCCTCTGTTTTTACTTGAGGTATTTCTTCCACTCCAAAATTATTGGAGCCTGTCCTGCGACCACGGACTGCATTGTATTGTGAGTTAATGTGAGAACAACAAACAAAACAACAACATCAGTCTGTGTCAACCATTTTCTCGGAGAACTTTTGGTACCCTCTACCAGTATCTGCTATTAATATTACGAGTGTCCACGTGTTACGAGTGATCCTGCTACAATTATTAAAATTATCAATCGTATGAAGTACCCGAGGTGAGAAGATTGTGTAAACAACTGACCGCCCCGTGAGGTTATCTCGACGGAGGAGGGGGAAGAACGCGTCTGGCCCCCATCTATTTGCGTTGAGGCTACACCTCACACCTAGTGGTCGTTTTTTTAATTTTATAAATATGCTCACCGCATTACTAGTATTAATAATATTACACTGAGGTGAATAGTCCGAATAGTAAAAACACCTACGAGTTCCTTTTGAGCCAAAAACAGGCACATACTGAAGCCAAGTAAAAAACACCCGTCACGACCAGTGTTTGTTTTGTGCCAGAACATTGAGCGTGTGGCCTCCAAAAACTTTTTTTGTTTTGTTTTCATGAGGCGGGTGGCATGGCGATGGCTTTCGTTGACGATTTATTTCTGCCCCTTAAGGCTAGGTCTTCCTTTCATTTTTTTGTACGTACTTTGCCGGCTTCGTTGCCTTACCGTTCAGGGGTATGGGAGTGGGTTTTGAGGAGCCGCATCTTCGACTCATTCATGTTCTACTTCGTGGTATCGGGGTTACCATGAATTTTCCATAATTCTGCATATTGTCATGGTATCCCCTCTCCCCTGTTGCGGCGTGATGATTTGTAGCAATCGTCACCTCATCATACCTGGCAGGCGTTATCGCTTGCTTTTCTGATGAGCGCCTCGCCCCTTCGTTCAGAAGACATCTGATGGCGAGGCAAGCAACAACTAATACAAGAGCTTACTATGCCATCGTCAAGCACGTCGTGTGAATGACCAGAACAGAGCCAAGATCTGATGGCGAGGCAAGCAACAACTAATACAAGAGCTTATTATGCCATCGTCAAGCACCTCGTGTTAGTGACCAGAGCAGAGCCAAAGGTATCAAAACCTGCTGGAAGGAGTCGGTCCCTAGGTCCATACTGCCTTACACTTAACCCTGGCGTCATCGGCAGGACGCTTTTTTTGGCTCCTGTTCGAGGTCTGATGTGTTATAGGCTTAGATTGGGTAGGCGATCGGTTAACCTTTCGGCAATAGCCCAATGGACTAAGCCCTTTCCAAATGGTGTCGTCGGCAGGACATGTGTCGTTGGTTGTGAGTCCACCATAGAATCGCTTTTTTACAGAAAAGTGAATTTCCTCATGTCAAGAATCTGAAAAATAATACTTCTGGATCTCCAAAAATTGGAAGCGCGCTAGGAAACTCTCAGAAGGAGACAGCAGTAATCACAATTCGAAAACATACATATATATCCTGTAGGCGCCATGCCTTGTCTTGTGGCGAAGGTCCTAACATGGTATACATCACGCAAGACAACATAGACACATCTAGAGTGCTATGAGGGCTGCGTACACGAGGGGCTACTAAAACCGGGAGACGGAGCGAACAACGCGGCGGCTGGGAGACCTGTTCGTGGTGTGAATAATACCAGCAGGGGTAGCAAGGTAGTTCACTCAACAAAAACATACTCAAAGATGGTGCCGACAAGAAGATCCGCGAGAAGATCGGCCTAATGCGTGCATTTCGAGGTGGTAGATAGCGCGGGGCTAAAGCACTAGCGTGTGCAACTCGGCCTACAGCAACGACATCAAAAGTGGTGTCGTTCTGTCAGAGTAGATGGCAGGGGGGCGCATGGAACACCGAACGAACGAGAAGAAAGAAAAGAAGAGAAAGCGAAAACGAAATACCATCGGGACCAGGGGACTAACTGAGAGCTGGGCACAGGTCGGGGGAAATCGATCATGTCCGAACCACTATGTATGGCCGATAACTCAGCGGCTTTCCGGGGCAACAGTGCTACCAGGACCCTACTTTGGCAAACATGGAAGAAACACGGGTGAGCTGGAAGCTCGGTATGGTCCTACGTCGGTGACCGTCTGAAACAGGGGCCGGTGGAAACCGACGGAGGCCACGGTACAACCCAGGCTACGACACGAGTTTACCTCGGGGTAGTATTGCCGAGAATTGGCGTTGGGCTAGTCAAGTATAAACACAAATAAAAAATAAGGTATCGCTACGACACGGCGGCCCGAACGTAAGGAGGCAACACGGACGTGTAGGCGATTGGAAAAAAACAAAATGAAGGCGGGGGAGGGGGGGGGGGGGGGCGAATTTATTCCCAAACACGCCCTAAAACAACAGACAGAAACAAACACACCCAAGTGTCACGCGTCGACCCGTATATCCGGTCCGTTCCAGGGGGGGAGAGTGTTGTAAGGCTCAGAAGTGGTAGGCTATCGGTTAGCCTTTTACCTTTCTTTAGCCCAACGGATTAAGGCCTTAACAAATGGCGGCTCATCAGAGTGGGCTAGTGTTATGATACTGCCGTGTATGAGGCTGAAAGCCCCTTAATTACCTGGGTTGAAGTATTAGGATCGTATTTGTAGTACTTGGAAGGCGTATCTTAGATGGAAAGCCAGGGGTTTTTCCTGCGGACACGAGCTTGCCTCTCAGTCTCCGCGTACACGAAAGGAATAAAGCTGTTTTTCTTCCATCTCTAAGCAAACAACACAGGTGAGTTCCAACGAGTACCGACGTAATAGGCAAACCTGTCCAGGGTAATAGGCAAACCTGTCCAGGGTAATAGGCAAACCTGTCCAGGGATACGAAGTGTCCCAACCCTGATCTTGGCATCACCCCAAAGAAGAGAAGTAAGCGAATGATAAGTATATGTATGCCCATATACGTACGTACAGAATCTCAACATAGTAATCGAAACCGAGGGGACCGGAGACCGCATACGACAAGAAAAAGCGAAAAAACATTACGTGTGGCCTCCGACTGCCTCAAAATCAGGCGAAAACAGTTGAACGCTAGATACGGTACTTTAGCCAAATCCAGGTGTACCTGGCCATTTTCAAGCCAAAACAAAGTATGATGTGAGGCTGTGGTCAATGGAGGGTGTCGCGATTCAAACTCCAGCTTAGGGGTCGACAGGAATCGAGAAGGAGCAGGGGGGGGGGGGATGACAGACCCACACCGATGGCGTGGGGGTGGAGCTTGGATGCGGCTCTCGGAGGTAGACTTGGTGTGTGGGTTTCCTTTTGTTTCCGAGGTTTTCTTCTTTCGGGAAAGTTATGAGTGATCAATGTTGAAGATCATGCTGTACATTGTCGGATGGCAAGAGAAATAACAATTTAAGAATAGAACGTAAATAGTACATTTGAGATGGAGGAGGGAGCAAAGACAACAAAATATAGAGTATGGTAGATAAATCATAGAGGGAAGTAGAGATAGAAGGTAGATAGACCTTGTGCATAGGCTTCCTTTGCTTCCGGGTACTTCTTGCTTCAGGAATGTTTTTTGAGTGATCAACGTTGGAGCTCACGCTGAACATTGTCGGATGGCGAGCGTTATAACAATGTTATTATCAATGGTATAGAGCTCTCAGCATGTGTTTTTTTTTCTATATTTTTTTAGTGTATACCTGTTCTTGGTCCAAAATGGACCGGGTATACCTTATTTTGGTTAAAACCATATTAACGTGAGATCCATGTTGCCCCGAGATTATCTGATGTATCATAAGGTGCATCACGCGCATCTGTCACATTTCGTCTCTTTCCAGGCTCGTTGTCCAGTCTGCATCCCAACACCTGTGCATGTCGTGTATCCACGCCACACATACGAGTACAAGAGATACGAAATTATTCAGTTTTCGAGTCGAATCTTGCGCAGACCCACTCATACCAATATAAATACTAATATTAATAGCGTGATTTCCTACGTGGTTTCCTTCTTTTTTCGCGGAATGGTCGTTATGAGAGTGATCAACGTGGAAAGCTCATGCTGCGCATTGTTGTCGGATGGCAAACACAATAGGCGTGGCGATGGAGCTTGGATGCAGCTTGGGATTTAAGGATAGAACGGAATGAGAAGGGAGGAGCAAAGACTGCAAATAAATGGAGTAGACAAGCCGAAAGTTGGCACGGAAGGGAGGTAGACTTGGTGCGTGGGTTTCCTTTTGTTTCCGAGGTTTTCTTATTGCGGGAAAGTTATGAGTGATCAATGTTGAAGATCGTGCTGCACATTGTCGAATGTCAAGAGAAATCATAATAATTGTAATCTAGGCTCTGTACGCACACTGTTATAAGGATTGTTGTTGTTGTTGTTGTTGTTGTTGTTGTTGTTGTTGTTCTCACATTAACTCACAATACAATGCAGTCCGTGGTCGCAGGACAGGCTTCAATAACTCTGGAGTGGAAGAAATACCTCGGTAGTAAAACAGAGGCAAAAACAAAAAACATACGCACTCCACCACGGCGGACACCAGGGAAGCAAAAAGGAGACTATTAATAGCAGACAAAAACCTAAAAAAGAAGATGAAGCGAAGCAAAATAAATAAAAAACAAACAGAAGCAGGTAGCAATACGCAAAAAAGGCGAAACGGACCATACTAACAGAGACACAAAGAGGTACAAACGGGAATGAAAGAAATATGAAAAAAGAGGGGACAAAAAAGCGATAATCACGGGCGGGGGGGAAAAAGAAAATACGAAAGGCAGGCACTGGAGCATACAGACACGCAAAGTTGCCCAGGTGGCACCATGCTAGTTACTTGGGTCTCAAAGAAGGGAGTGCATCATGACGATGATGGCCATAACCAGGCTTCAGTCTGTTGGGCAGACCGACCCCCCCCCCCCCCCCCCCCCCCATCCCTCCTCGCCCCCCTTTCGCCCCCCCCCTCTTCCCCGCCATTCTGCGCACTCGCGTTGGCGTCAACGGCTGTGGTCGTGGTTGCAGCTATTCTATGCCGTCCTGCCGATGCCTCCTTCTCATCTGTATGCCATTTCCGCATGAAGGCCTCCGCCCCTTCCTCGATCCGTTGGAACCATCTGCCGGCTTTCTGTGCTGCCTCGCGCCACCCTTCGAGCTTGATGCCGAACTCCTTGAGGTCCTCCTCAAGGTACCTCGTCCAGTCCTACTCCTGCCCTCCGGAGTAACCCTTACCCCCAACCATCTCCCCAAACATCACCCTCTTCGGCAGACGCTCCTCTCCCATGTGTGTCACAAAGCCCGCAAACAAGAGCCTACGTCTGCGTACCGTCGTCTCAACGCTCTCAGATTTTGTCCTGAGAAGCGCGCTAGCATAGGATAGAATGTGGTCTTCGCGCTTTCATTTTCGCCAGCCGATGCATCGGAGGAGCATCTTGTGGTGGACCTCCCGTAGCCTACCGTAATCAGTCTTGCTCGGGCCCCAAGTAACGCAACCGTAGAGCAACGTTTCGATCACCTCGGCTCTCAGCATTCGCACCTTCAGGCGTAGGCGCACACCCGGGCGGTCATAGATTTCCATCTTATACCATCCGAAGCATGCCCATGCCCTCTGGAGTCGACGCGTTACCTCGACACTTCTGCCCCTCCAATCTGCGCTGATAGCCCCGCCCAGATACACAAACTCGGTCGTTTGTTTGTACACTTGGCCGGCTGCGGTGGCGGTGAACGGCACGTTCCCCCCATCTTTCGTTTGCAGACACATTATCTCCGTCTTGGCCTCCGAGACCGTCAGGCCGAAAGCGGCCCATGCAGATACGATCACCGTCATCATCCTCTCCAGGCCGTTGGGTGATCTCGATACTATGCCCGCATCGTCAGCATAGAGCATAGCCCACAGTGTCTGGGCCTCTTTACCATTCCCCTGTCCGTCGGCGTGCCCGGCCCGTGCCTTCCCCCTCTTCTTTTTCTTCTTCTCCTGCTTTTGTTGGAGTTGCACCAAGCTGTCCGTGATGGCTTTATCAGCAGCGAAACGTTTCTCCGCCACACGCAGCACCGCTGTAAAAAACATGTTGAACAACAATGGCGCGAGCACACACCCTTGCCGTAGGCCCTGCTTCACGTCGAACATATCTGAGCACTCGCCGTCATCCAGCCGCACGCATGCTCGCATGCCGTCGTGGAATTGGCGGATAACGGTGAGCATTCTAGGTGGCACGCCAAAGCGAGCCAAGACAGCCCACAGGAGGGTTCGGTCGACGGAGTCATAGGCTTTGGTGAGGTCGACAAAGCACATGAACACCTATAGCTCAGTAGGTAACACCTTCACATTTGACGTCGTCCAGGTCACGGGTTCGAACCTCACTTCGAACGTTTCTTTTACAGAAACGCTTGCGCGTGCACACCTAAAAACACACATCTCCCTGGATCGCCAGGTAATGAAACGAAGCGGGTAGGTCAGCGTACGGACGTATATACGGTTCCGACGCCCCACAGACCCCGCCGTTCAGAGGGGGGGAGAGTGTTATAAGCATTACCTTGGGCTGGGTAATCGATCGATCTCTTACCCCTATAGCTCAGTAGGTAACACCTTCACAAGGGGTAAAAGACCGATCGATTACCCAGCCCAAGGTAGTCGTACAGAGATACTCTCCCTCGGCTGCTCCCCGGCCGGGGTGGAGCTCCGGCCTGCGGCTTCCCCAACACGTGCTAGAGCTCCCAGTGGAGCGCAGCCTTGACCTTTCTAGCGCGTCTAACTAGCGTTCGAGCATGGTCGAGCCGGCGGTGATGGCCAGCGATACGGCGGAAATTTTCCTCGCGGATTTTTTCCACGCGGCAGTTTTGCCTGCTGTAGCCGTGTCGTATCACCGTCGCGGAAAGCGCGGAACTCGCAGCGAACGGAGAAGAGAGGCTAAGATCCACGTGAGTAAGCACCCCATTCGGCGTCATCTAGGAGATGATGGGCGTCGAGGCGCGATGGGATTGCTGCTCCCAGCACGTCGGAACCTCGGCACGAACCGGGCCGGGCGAAAAAACACGAAACGGAAGAAACCCACCGCCTGGGAAAAGCGGAGGGTAGAGGAGAAAAAACACGCAGCACGGAAGAAGAGGAGGCAAGGTCGGAAAGGTCGCAGAGAAGCTCGAAGGTTACGCTCAGATGCTAGGGCTAGGTACAGAGCTGGGGAACTCGTCGTGGGTACGTTCAATGTTCGCACACTCGCCTTCAACGGCAAAAATGGCATCGGCCACAGCGAGGTCATCATGAAGGTATGCCAGAATGAGGATGCGATGTCGTAGGTCTCCAAGAGACTAGGCGAGACGGGCATAGCACGTTCACAGCAGCTGGATACACGATTATTTGCTCTGGAGCAGACGGCAGCAAAATACGAGAGGAAGGGCACCCATGGTGTAGGACTAGCTGTAAGGGAGTCTATTGTGGCAGGTGTGGGCAAGGATGGTCTCGAGGTGGAGTGCGTTAGTGCCAGACTGATGAAAGTTCGCATTCAACTTGAGGGCAAATCAAACGCTGTTTCTTTTGTTGTCGGCTACGCGCCGATACTGGATGCACCCGTTCGCGAGAAAGATCACTTCTGGAACGAACTGAACAAAGTCGTCTCGGGGGTCCCAAGTGGGGGTCACCTAGTTGTGCTCTTGGATGCAAATGCTCGCACCGGCAAGCGAGAGAGCGGATGTGCCGGCAGTAAGGTGATGGGTAAATACGGGCGCGATGAATTGAACAACAACGGAGAGCGACTACTCCTCCACGCAGCTGACAACAGGCTTGCGCTCCTCAACACGTTCTTTGCCACACCTACTCGCGGAGTGTCGTACACTTTCCAATCTCCAAACTCCGGGAAGGGTCAGTGTAGGCTAGACTACGTCCTTACTCGGCAAGTTGATCGACGCCTGGTCCGCAACATGACAGTACGGAAACCACCAGAGGATCGGCATGAATCTGACCACAACCTCGTGGTCTGCAATATTCGCCTCTTGGGTCGGTTCGCGCCGAATCGGAGGGTAAAAACAGGCAGCGGAAAACGAGCTATTGATCTACAACGGTTGATGGCAGACCCCGGTCTCCGAGCGGACCTCAATAGGGAGATAACCAAACTTCCCCCCCCACCGCCTGGTACAATTGGGAGTATCGATGATAAGGCAACTGCTCTAGTGTAGACCGTGATGTCGACTGCTGCTAAACTAGCACCTCATACCAGTCGAAAACAAGGGCCGCTGGGCTGGTGTACGCCCGAAGAGGTAAAAGCAGAGGTGCACTCACGATGGCAGGAGAAGGAAAATGCGAGGACGCAACTACGTGCTAACCCGGAAGACAAAAATCTGCGAAAAGCTGTGAAGATTGCCACTAAACAGCTCAAACGTGCGAGGACGGACGGAGTGCAGAAGTTCTACGAGGAATACGTCCGTCAACTCGAAAGGCGTATCCAAGAAGGCGATCAGTTTGGGTTCTACAAGCACCTTAAGGGGATGAATGTGGAAGGAAAGAGGACTTTCCATTCGCAGTACATCAGGGACGAGGAAGGTAGATTGCTACGAGACATAGGCCTCATCCGGGAACGATGGGTAAGGTGGTTCCATAAGCTGCTAAACACCAAGTCATCGACCCTCGACCCGACTATCGTCGATGAGCTCAAGGTCTGGCCCTCGTGCAGTCCGCTGGACGACGTCCCGTCTAGATTCGAGGTGGAAGACGCGATCAGGGCGATGGCGAACCGCAAGGCGGTTGGGCCTGATGGTCTCCCAGCTGAACTTCTGAAGGTCCTGGCCGACAAGGGAGACTCGGACACCTTGGGAAGCTTCTACAAGATTATCGTCGCTGTGTGGAGGGGAGGGGTCGTGCCGCAGCAATGGAAGGATGCAACGATTAAGGTGCTGCACAAGAAGAAAGACAGGACGGAGTGTGGTAACTATCGTGGCATTTCCCTTGTCGCGCATGCCGGCAAAGTACTCCTCAAAGTCATCGCGCACCGACTCAGCGACTACTGCGAACGGGAAGGCATCCTGCCAGAGGAGCAGTGTGGCTTTAGGCCCGAACGATCGACGGTCGACATGTTGTTCGTGGTGCGACGCTTGCAGGAATTGGCAAGGAAGAAGGACACTCCGCTGTTCATGTGCTTTGTCGACCTCACCAAAGCCTATGACTCCGTCGACCGAACCCTCCTGAGGGCTGTCTTGGCTCGCTTTGGCGTGCCACCTAGAATGCTCACCGTTATCCGCCAATTCCACGACGGCATGCGAGCATGCGTGCGGCTGGATGACGGCGAGTGCTCAGATATGTTCGACGTGAAGCAGGGCCTACGGCAAGGGTGTGTGCTCGCGCCATTGTTGTTCAACATGTTTTTTACAGCGGTGCTGCGTGTGGCGGAGAAACGTTTCGCTGCTGATAAAGCCATCACGGACAGCTTGGTGCAACTCCAACAAAAGCAGGAGAAGAAGCAAAAGAAGAGGGGGAAGGCACGGGCCGGGCACACCGACGGACAGGGGAATGATAAAGAGACCCGGACACTGTGAGCTATGCTCTATGCTGACGATGCGGGCATAGTATCGAGATCACCCAACGGCCTGGAGAGGATGATGACGGTGATCGTGTCTGCATGTGCCGCTTTCGGCCTGACGGTCTCGGAGGCCAAGACGGAGATAACGTGTCTGCAAACGAAAGATGGGGGGAACGTGCCGTTCACCGCCACCGCAGCCGGCCAAGTGTACAAACAAACGACCGAGTTTGTGTATCTGGGCGGGGCTATCAGCGCAGATTGGAGGGGCAGAAGTGTCGAGGTAACGCGTCGACTCCAGAGGGCATGGGCATGCTTCGGATGGTATAAGATGGAAATCTATGACCGCCCGGGTGTGCGCCTACGCCTGAAGGTGCGAATGCTGAGAGCCGAGGTGATCGAAACGTTGCTCTACGGTTGCGTTACTTGGGGCCCGAGCAAGACTGATTACGGTAGGCTACGGGAGGTCCACCACAAGATGCTCCTCCGATGCATCGGCTGGCGAAAATGAAAGCGCGAAGACCACATTCTATCCTATGCTAGCGCGCTTCTCAGGACAAAATCTGAGAGCGTTGAGACGACGGTACGCAGACGTAGGCTCTTGTTTGCGGGCTTTGTGACACGCATGGGAGAGGAGCGTCTGCCGAAGAGGGTGATGTTTGGGGAGATGGTTGGGGGTAAGGGTTACTCCGGAGGACAGGAGTGGGACTGGATGAGGTACCTTGAGGAGGACCTCAAGGAGTTCGGCATCAAGCTCGAAGGGTGGCGCGAGGCAGCACAGAAAGTCGGCAGATGGTTCCAACGGGTCGAGGAAGGGGCGGAGGCCTTCATGCGGAAATGGCATACAGATGAGAAGGAGGCATCGGCAGGACGGCATAGAATAGCTGCAACCACGACCACAGCCGTTGACGCCAACGCGAGTGCGCAGAATGGCGGGGAAGAGGGGGGGGGGCGAAAGGGGGACGAGGGGGGATGGGGGGGGAGGGGGGGGAGTCGGTCTGCCCAACAGACTGAAGCCTGGTTATGGCCATCATCGTCATGATGCACTCCCTTCTTTGAGACCCAAGTAACTAGCATGGTGCCACCTGGGCAACTTTGCGTGTCTGTATGCTCCAGTGCCTGCCTTTCGTATTTTCTTTTTCCCCCCCGCCCGTGATTATCGCTTTTTTGCCCCCTCTTTTTTTCATATTTCTTTCATTCCCGTTTGTACCTCTTTGTGTCTCTGTTAGTATGGTCCGTTTTGCCTTTTTTGCGTGTTGCTACCTGCTTCTGTTTGTTTTTTATTTATTTTGCTTCGCTTCATCTTCTTTTTTAGGTTTTTGTCTGCTATTAATAGTCTCCTTTTTGCTTCCCTGGTGTCCGCAGTGGCGGAGTGCGTATGTTTTTTGTCTTTGCCTCTGTTTTACTACCGAGGTATTTCTTCCACTCCAGAGTTATTGAAGCCTGTCCTGCGACCACGAACCGCATTGTATTGTGAGTTAATGTGAGAACAACAACAAGGGGTAAAAGACCGATCGATTACCCAGCCCAAGGTAATCCTTATAACACCCTATAGCTGAGTAGGTAACACCTTCACATTTGGCGTCGTCGGCAGGACGATGGCTTCCATTTCTGAGGTAAAAACGAACTGAATGCCTTGTTTGAGCAGGGCGTTAATGGGACGGAGCCGAGTGGAAAGGTTCTTCAGGAATTTCCGGTAGTATCCGATGCCGCCTAGAAGTGAGCGCACCTGCTTGGTGTTCGTAGGCATGAGCATCTGGGTGAGTGCGGCTACCTTGTCGGCATTAGGGCTAACACCGGCGGAGGAAATAGTGTGTCCCAAGAAGTCAGCGCTGGTAGCACCAAGTTTGGCTTTCGAAGGAGAGAGCTTGAGATTGTGTTTCCGAAGGCGTTCAAATAGGGAGCGGATGTTGGCGACGTGAGCCGCGGGGTCGGGGTCGAAAACTATGACGTCGTCGAGGTAGGCCGCTACACGGTTAAGGTCTTTGATGACCTCGTTGATGACCTTCACAAACCATCCAGGCGCGGCGCTGTTTCCTTGAGGCATGACGAGCCACTCGAAGAGTCGGGTGGGCGTGCAGAAGGCAGTAAGCGGTATAGTGTCCTTGTCGATGGTGATTTGGTGGAACGAAGACACTAGATCGAACAAGGAGAAGATGCGGCCTTTGCCAAGGGAGTCGAGGACCTCGTCAACGCGGGGGATGGGCAGTTGGCCCAGGGAGCTGATGGCGTTAAGCTCTTTGTAGCTCACCGTTATCCGGACATTGCCGTCTTTCTTAGGAATGGCGACCATAGGGCTGGCGTACGGGGACGTGGAGTGTTGGATCAGACCGGCAGCCAGATATTGGTCGAGCACAGCGTTGGCGAGGATAGGGTTGATGCGGTAAGGGCGGGAATATACGGGGGCACTATCCGGGGGGATGGAAATCTTGAACGGAATAAGGGAGCACGAGCCGAAGTCGGTTTTGGACGTGGAGAAAACGTCGGGGAACTCGCAAAGAACTTCCCCTTGCGTTGTGATGACCGAAGGAGACCAACCAGAGCCGCGGAGGTCAAAGGAGACGTCACGAAGGTGCAGCGGGAGTTGGTCCCAGACGCGGAGAAAGCTGGTTCGTTTGTCAACAGTCAGACGTCCCAAGAGTTGGTTACAAGGGGTTTTGGGGGGGTCAGCCGGAGGTGTATCGTCGTCGTGTACGGGAATGTTGTCGTGCAGGGCGTGGACGTCGATAACAGCGGAGGCTGGAGGTGACGTCGTGGGGAGAACTTGCAGTGCTGAAATCGGAATTTGTATGAGGTGAGAAGGGGAGGTCCCCAAAAGGTCGCCTGGTTCAAGATCGGTGAATCCCGAGAGCGGGATATTCTGGTATCCGTTGGCGACGAAGATTTCTGTTTCGGAGGAGAGACCGTCGCGGGGAAGCGTAGTTCGTATTCACGATGCACACATTGTCTCGGTGACTACACAGGTCGCCATTTCGACTAGATTATTGCGTTTTAGACTCCAGCTAGGGTCGTCAGGAATCGAGAAAGAGCGAGCAGGGGGGGGGGGGAGATGACAGACACACACTGTTCTGAGGCTTAGATTGGGTAGTGTGAAGGTGTTACCTACTGAGCTATAGGGGTAAAAGATCGATCGATTACCCAGCCCAGGGTAATCCTTAATTACCCAGCCCAGGGTAATCCTTATAACACTCTCCCCTCTGAACGGCGGGGTCTGTGGGGCGTCGGAACCGTATATACGTCCGTGCGCTGACTTACCCGCTTCGTTTCATTACCTGGGGAACCAGGGAGATGTGTGTTTTTAGGTGTGCACGCGCAAGTGTTTCTGTAAAAGAAACGTTCGACGTGAGGTTCGAACCCGTGACCTGGACGACGTCAAATGTGAAGGTGTTACCTACTGAGCTATAGGGGTAAAATACCGATCGATTACCCAGCCCAAGGTAATCCTTCTAACAGTAGGCGATTGGTTAACCTTTTACCTTTAGCCCAACGGACTAAGACCTTCACAAAAGGCGTCGACGGCAGGACATGGGTCGTTGGTCGTGAGTTCGAATCTCACGTCCACCATGAAATCGCTTTTTAAAGAAAAGTGAGTTTCCTCTTTTCGACAATCTGAAAACGCTTCTGGATCCCAAGAAATTGGAACCGCGTGTGGTGGCGCGTCGACCCGTAAAATCCGGTCCGTTCCAGGGGGGGGAGAGCGTTATGAGGCTTAGATTGGGTAGGCGGTTGGTTTACCTTTTACCTTTAGCCCAACGGACTAAGACTTTCACAAATAGACCTGCCGACGACGCCATTTGTGAAGGTCTTAGTCCGTTGGGCTAAAGGTAAAAAGTTAACCAATCGCCTATACCCAATCTATAAGCCTCAGAACATTGGGGCGTTGGCCCTCAAAAGCCTTCATAATTTTGGAGTATGCTGGGGAACAGCACGGCAATTGTGAAGGTGTTACCTACTGAGCTATAGGGGTGAGAGATCGATCGATTACCCAGCCCAAGGTAATCCTTGTAACACTCTCCCCCCCGCTTAACGGCGGGGTCTTTGGGGCGTCGGATCCGTATACGTCCGTACGCTGACCTACCCGCTTCGTTTCATTACCTGGGGAACCAGGGAGATGTGTTTTTTTAGGTGTGCACGCGCAAGCGTTTCTGTAAAAGAAACGTTCGAAGTGAGGTTCGAACCCGTGACCTGGACGACGTCAAGTGTGAAGGTGTTACCTACTGAGCTATAGGGGTAAACGACCGATCCATTACCCAGCCCAAGGTATAATCCTTATAACACAACGCATATTATGGTTGACGCCGCACCAAAACAAGGCAGTCCTACATGATGTGTATGTGACGAATACAAGCTACAAGTACAAGTGTTATTGATACCAAGTTAATAGCTGCTGCTGCCGCTCGTTGTGCATACCAGGTATTATATTATTATTATCCTTGCCATTCGACAATGTGTATTGTTGTTCTAATAAACGACTACCCCTGGTAACAGAAAGTGAAGAACTCTCCAGAACAAAAGCGCGGCGAGGACCTTTAACAATCTGGGAGAAGGGAGATTTAGGTTGGTAGGCTATTCAGGTGTTGTGGACCCTGTTGGGATCAAGGTACGGGCGAAGACCCAACCCAACCCCTGACTCTAACCCTAACCCTAACCCTAACCCACACCCAAACCGCAGCCAAAACGGGCCAAAACTCGCCATAAACGCGGCTGGGCCGCGTTTGCATCGAACCAGGAAATTTCTCGGTTGCGGACGACGATTCCGAAGTGCAGACCACGCTACGCATTTTTCAAGTCAAAAACATCCCTAAAGATCCCTTCTCCGAGACTGCTAAACCTACTCTAAAAGCGCGGCACAGCAGTATCCTACGACAAATCAGAACTGATGTGACGCTCATGAAGATTACTTCGTAAAAACTGCTTGCTGTTGTTGTGTTCTATTAATAGTACTACTACTGTAGCTGTGTGTACGCTTTGCTTGATTTTATTTGTACGCACGCATTGTACTAGTACACATACATCTCCTCATACTTTTTTTTTTTTTTTTTTTTGCTCATCCCATTTATTATCTTCGCACATCTTCTTCTCCCTCTCTCCTTCCTACTCGTATAACTCAGATCCGGGGTCACATAGCAGGCTCTTCTCCCCCCTTCCCGCTACGGTACGTGCCTTCATTTTTATCGCGAGAAGATTTCAGCCTTTTCTTCCCTCGTCGACTCGCATCGAATTGTGCCTATACCCACGTTGCAAGGCGCTCTCAGCAATTGAATCCTTTTTTATTTTTATTTATGATAAAGTCAAATGTCCGACCCACCTGGGGCTCGAACCCAGGACTCAAACACAAGTATAGAATTCGCGGTTAACCACTTGAACCACCGGGGCGACCGGCTTATACTTTGTTTGTCCTTTTTCACTCATCATGTTATTACTTGATGGCTTGCCTCTTTTATCGCATCTATCATGAACGATCTTTGCCTTCTTCGCGTTCTTTTGCTTCTTTGCGTGCTTGCTTTATCGTGCCACACTTTTTCCCCCGGAAAAAGAAAAATACAAATTACATTCGTACAGCAGGTGTGGGGTCCGCAGTCCGGCGTTACAGCAGTACTTACTTAGTACCACCACACTACAACAGCAAGCAGTACTACTACTTGATGCTCTATCTTACGATGACAGACAACAACAGCAAGCAACAGCAAGCAGCAGCAGCAGCACAACATGATCGTTCATGTCGACAGGAATGGCACAGCATCATCATCATCAGTGCTGCAGCACATCAACGCGGCACATTTTCTTTCTTCTTGTCAATAATGATCTGTAATTTTTGCGAAGACATCAATCTTGACGTTGATGTTCCATGCGATGGTTGCTGGTTCGACGAACGTATATACACATGATTCGATTGCTCGTGATTCGTACCTGATTCTTTACGGTTGAATCTTATCTTTGAATCTGGAAAACAGGGGGTCTCGTGTCCCACAGGTATGTACCTGGTATTATTACTTTTTCACTTTTTTACGTTTTTTTTTCAAGGAACTTCCCGCCGCTGCCAGGCCTGCATATTATGTACCTGGTAACACAGCAGAGCTATTACGGGGAAACATAGTTAATAGGACCTATGGTATACATAAAAACCTATATATTTGACCATTTTTACTAACAATATTTGGTCCTATTAACTATGGTCCCCCGTAATAGTGTAGGGAATGTAGACTGAAAATGTTACGTAACAAACGCTACTCGAATTTAAGGCTTCTAAACTCGCTTTCCACCACACTAGTTTTTAGTTTCAGCTCGGTGTCCTCTTCCTGCCTTTCGTTTGGTACCTGACTCCCTTTTACAACCAAGTCGTCACAAGTTAACCAAGGTGGGTTAGGTGCACGCTGTGCCGGTGCGCAGATTCCCGGTGCGTCCTTCTGTGATGATGATAGCAAAAGCTACAGCAGTAGTAGTATGTTGTACTTGACGTACCAGTACGGAACATCACAGGCCATGATCATAGAATGTCCACACACACAGGCCTTCTACCTGGAGGTGCTTGGTGAGCTTTGCCGGAGGCTGTAAAGCTGCTGCTGTATGTAACAGCCCTTGGTAAAGTCCAAGACGCGTCGAGCCTTCGGTGGTACAGAGAGATAAGACAGGGAGAGAGGTATAAAGAACAGCAGTACATACAGCAGCGCCTCGATGTTCGATATTGCTGTAGATGTACGAGTACTGCATTGTTCCGCTTCACTAGCAGAGAGCCCAAGAAGTCCATTTTTCTTTCTATACAATAAAATAGATACCGGTACAGGAGTGCCTATAATATCAGGACAAATAAAAGAAGCTCCTCCTCGTATCCTGCTCTCTCCTGCTCTCCTTGACTCGAGCGAACCATCAGACATCGGCAGCCCAGCAAGCACCCCTCACCTATCGTCCTGGGGAGAGAACAACGTCATCAGCCTACCGAGAAGAGAGATAGCGCTACTATACATACAGCAGCACTACTACTACTACTACTACTACTGCTCGTACCAGCAAAAATAAGAGGCGGAGAGCGGCGGGCGGCATCATGGGGAACGAGTTTACGGCCGAGCAGGTTGACAGCTCGAACAACGTCGGAGAAATTATCAAGGTCGTTCAAGAGGAAACCAATGCTCTGAAGGTATGGATATCATATCGTATGAGTGAATATACTGCAGGCAGTGCGTAGTCGTGCCAGGTATAATTTCTTGTGTCGAAATGATGAAACACGACAATAATTATCACACACGAGGTATTATATAATACGAGCAGCATCGCGGCCGTGGCGACACGCATGGCAGAAGAAGCAAGCGCTCCTATGTGCCCGAACGCGACGTCAGAACTCAGAACGCATACGGCACGCGTGTATATAGCTTGATACTGCATCTGCACACTTGTCGTCTTTGCAGAGACAGCACTTCTGCGTATTATGGTGCGTGCTTCTTACTCGCCCTATCTATCTATGATGTTGGCGTACCTACCTGGCATACCTACCTGGTACGAGTATGCTATACTCGTACAACGCCACAACACGCAAACTTTGACCTTGTGCCTGACTGCTGATGATGGGTGAATGATCCTCTCATTTTTTCGTATGATGCATGCATGTGTGTACCGCTGTAGTACGAGTATAACAGAACATCAGACTCGCCAAGAATATCAGCACCAAACAGCAGGCACCCAAGGCGATGAGGCCACCCACTTTCTATGCTATCGTGCTCTCTGCTTGTCATTTTCTCTCTGTCTGTTGTGCTCTTATTGTGCGTGGTGCTTCAACCGTTTTGATAACGACTGTGTCTCTCCTCTCTCCTCTCTCCTCTCTCCTCCTCCGCCTTCTCTCGCTCGACCCGACACGAGGTCGGTCAATGCAATCAATTGTAGTTTTTGCGGGAAATTCATGCGCTCGTGTGAGATAACGCACGGTAAAATAATCAATGAATTTAAAATCAAGCAAATGTGTGTGAGATGGGTCATCTCAGGTTCGACATGGGTCTGCAGCAAAATTCTCTTCATCTACGAGTACGAAGCGTGTATGAGTATGTAGCGTGTATATAGGACACGCCAGGTATCGGTGATGCTCGGCACGGCGAGCCGAGCGGAAGTGATCGAGAGGCAAGACACGAGTCATCTCACATGCCAGCTGTCATCAGTAACTACTTGGCGATGGAGGCTGGTAATTTCCCGCTTCAATAGAGGGGTTTCCCCGTAAAAAAAAACCGTCGTAAATCGTTGCGAAGTTCGCCGTGACGTTTGAACCACAGCAGTCTGGCGAGTAGTCTGCGGAAATGATGTAGATCTCGACGTTCGGCCCGCTTTTTCATCTATTAATACCAGGTATTATATTTCCCAGGGATGCGTATTTCCTCACCCGGAACCCAAAAATTTCCGGGAAACAGCCTTTTTCAGCTTTTCCAAAAAATTTCCCCTATTTCCTCTCGTTCGAGGAAAAAAAGGCGTAATTTTGGGGGGGGGACAAAAAATATCATCCCCGGGTGGCCCATGCACTACATAAAGCACAAGTATAAGATTCGTTCAGGCCTTCGGACAGACATTTTCGATCATTTTCACTCTACCGGCACCAGGTGCACAGCAGTAGTAGCAGTTGCGCACAATGCAAGTACTTTAGTAAATGTTCATCGGTTTCAGTTGATTTTTAATTGTTCATGTCCTCGTTGATTTCGTCCTGCAGCAATTTGATACTGGAATAGTAGGACTACTGCCGCAGTACTGATAGCGATCTCTCATGTACGAATATACTTATGATATGTCGCGAGGTAAATCAGCAACACAAAGCGCAAAGCAGGAAGTGAGCAGTTACAGCAGTGCGCTGCTTCGTACGCGTGTAGCGATCGCGACCTTATCCGCGACTAGAAACTGTAAACATGGACGCTGGACGCCTCAACGAAATCCCAGCGTCCCAGCTGCATCTGCGCCGAGTTCACCCTTTCCATTCGAATATGTCAGCTCATATATATGATTATATTTTATATTGTATTAATAGTACATTCCTTCGATGATTCCGCTCGCCATAACATCCAATTCCTCGCAGCAAAACATCACATGCGTACGCAACGCAATGGGCAGCGCTACATTCCCAAATAGTCGCAAGTGCACAGCTTAGCAGCGTTTGAAAAAAAAAACGGGGGTTTCCATTCTATATGGAGGCGTTATTTGCCCGGGGATAGGGGACGCGAAGAATTTCCTCTGAAAAAAATTATTACCTCGAGCCCTATTAATTTCGGGTAATTACCGCTACCGGGAAATACGCATCCCTGGTTATTGTGCCGATCGCGCATTCCTCATACTCTCATCACCTACCACAGATACAAAGCATGAACCCGCAAGAACTAAAACCTCCGGTTATCAACCGGCGCTGCTGCCGTTGTACACCCCTTCCATTCGAGGTTCCAATCACGTGTGTGTTGATTACTGTATGTATGCCTGAAGCTCGTACAGCAGCAGTTGCTGCTGTAGTGGTATAAAACACTCGTATCTGGACAGCAAGCTTCAAGAACGCAAAATCATATGGAGCGATCCTCCGTCCTGCTTCTTCGTACATCATACTCGTACGAACGCCATGTATATGCCCCGAATGACCCGCTACATACAACCTCAAGCACAACCTGCTGCGGTGCCGCCGCCTGCGTTATTCCCCCCCCTGCTCATCATCCTCGTCCTTTTCATCTGCCTCCTCCACCCCGCTCGAACCTCCAACGACAGCAGCAGCTCCCCCACCTCTCGTGCCCACAAATTCCAACTCCGGTGAGCGTCCCAGCAAGCCAAAGCTATCACCCAGACGCACTGGAGAGCTGTTGCTCCCGGTCGCCCTCTCAGGCCCAACGCCATCCCCCTCGACCCCCAGTCCGAAATGCTACGGCTCTCCACAGCCTTGGCGATGGTCTCGGCTCGGCGGGGTGCCATTGCAAAGGGAATGTCTTTTGCGCTCGCTGTTGGTGTGGTTGCATGCCCCTTGCTGCGTGCACCCGAGGACATGTTTCCTCTCGTCGACAAGAAACTCAACATGCGATCAGCGCAGAGCTGTAGATGGGTTTCACACGAACAGAAAGCAGGATCTATCTCCCGCGGTGCCGGCCGGCCACACGTTGAAGCGGTATTGTCGTCGTGGCACACTGCTGCAGCTGCTGCTGTGGATTGCTTACAGCGCACGAGATGAGGGATGCCAAGGCTGGGAGATGGGGATGGCCTGGCTGCGGTCTGTTCGCAGCTGTTCATCCTCACACGACGAAAAAAAATACCTGGTATGCGGTAGAAGTACCTCTCAGATTTTTTCGTCGTGGTAAAATTTCTAGGTTTTTGAATTTTTACATATAATTTGGCGGCGTAACCTCGAGACGACTTTCTTTTTGCGAGACGACGAACTTTACGACTTTCTTTTTTTACGGGGAAACCCTACTAGTAATAAATTATTGAATACCAAGTATTTAATACTGATATCAACAGATCTGGAAGATCTGCCGCCGCTCTATTAATAGTACAAGACTCAATAATACCCACGATCTATAACTAGTGGACAAACGAAACACCTTCTGTCCATGCACGATCTTGCAAGACCAGTGAAGATACGTAACTACGGTACAGTAACGACCTGAGACTCACATGAAAGTCATATACCCGCAACGATAGCGAGCTATTAATACCAGTTACCTGGTATTACGGAAGACCTCTACGTGGGAGTATGTGGGATGTAGAATCTATCTACACTATATATTTGAACCCTCTTACCAGGTATTATTAATATATACTGGTACTGCAGTCCCGTTTTGGGGACAAACCACACATGATACCAGTAGTGAGTGAGTGGTTTGTCCCCAAAACGGGTGGTTTGTCCTCGAAACGGGACTGGCAGTACTAAAAATGGGTTAATATTTGCTGGTATTCTGTCTGCATGTGATTGGGTAGCGCGACCCACAGCGCTTCAGCCCCGCCTTGCCTCATGGGTAGGGAGGCTAGGTGCCACTAGCAGCAGAAGACCGGGTCTCATGGCGCGCCGAGCCGCGGCCGTGGCTCAATCCCGAGGCAGTTCTGTCAGCCATCTCCTACTGTAGCAAGCCTAGCTACTGATGTCCATTTTGAATACAATTCTGGCAGCTGATTGGTTGTCCAAATCCACGTCCGGGACCGCTGGCTCTTTCTAGAAGATAGTATGTTGAACAGAGCCATCGAGGCATCGAGATTCCGCCTCCCCCGGAGAGGTAAGAGGTCAAATCCCCGGATCAGAAATCCCCCCATAGCTCTACCCACTGGGGACGAAAACTGCGATTCGCCGGGTCGACACTGCCTCGCACGGTGTGGAAACCCGACCCCCATAGACTGATCACTGATTGCGTTAGACTACTGGGGCCAGCGGCATCCGGGTACGGTAGGGTCCCATCCCCGTATCAGACACCCTTCCATACATGTACAACTCCAACAACCCGCGGGCCTGAAAACGGTGATTCCCCGGGTCGACACTGCCTCGCACAGTGTGGAAACCCTACCGCCTGAGGCTGATCGCTGCTTGGCAGAGATTCATGGAGTAAGCGGCACCCGGGGATGATAGGGTCCCATCCCCTGACCAGAAATCCTTTCATGCATCTACAACTCTGACAACCCGGGGACGTAGACCGACATCCCCCTTACCGACACCGCCCCGCGATGTGTGGAACCACAACCAGGTGGTATTTATGTATTTATGATATGTACTACAAGGCGCTTCGCTCCGCGGGCGGCCTACGCCGCCCGCTACGCTCGCTCAGGAAGGAAAAAAGTACATCAAATTATGCGAAGCGAACAGAGGTCCACGATTGAGTTTAGTTTTTTCAAGGATCGTAATTGCAAACCGGCGACTTGATAATGCCAAGAGTCCTGCCGCCTTGCTTCAGGAAAAAACAGCTCCGACGTTAGCTTGGATGCCACATATACGCTTCGCGTCGCGGATGTCGTACGTACGTACATACCCCAGGTAGGGTACTACTACTGTCTGTACTTATTTTCTTCTTTCGACATGCTCTATGTCTGTACTGTATGTACGAAGAAAGCGAAAGCACAGCACGGCACAGCAGCAAAAACAATGAAAATGAAACCGAAAACTCGGAAAGGGAAAAAATCCCCGTCCCCTCTCGTGTAATATTTTTCTGCCTGATTGGGACACCTTACCCCCGGTCGAAAAGAAGAAAAGAAAAAATCGCACAGAAGAGCTTCTCTCTCAGCCTCGTACGCCGCCCGCCCCTCTCGCGACCACCTCGCTACCGATTCGGTCCGGGTAAAGCTTTTATCACTCTCTGCCACAATCAGCCCCGTCGCCCGCCTCGCGTGAAGCCCGGTGCTCACCATGGCCGTCGTTCGCCAGCTCGATAACGTTGGTGTTCAAACTGCACACCTCCCCCTTTCAACTTCAGCGTGGTCGCAAAAATAAGCACCGCTTGAATATTATCTTGCCATCCCGAACGACCTTCATAACTCGTACATACTCTATCAACCATCATAAATCGAAGCCAGACAAAGCCCATTCATGCATCCCTCGTGTCTCGAGGCACACGCGACGCCTAGGCACGAAACTGGCGACCGCGCTCCTTGCAACCCCCCCTCTACCCGCTGACACCCGCGACGGTGCCGGGTCCTCCCGCGATGCCGTGCTCGGAGAACACGCACGCACACGAAACGAAAGAAGAAAAAAGGAAGAAAGTACCGAGAAAACAAAGAACTGCTGGAAAGGTCCGGCAAGTAATGAAAGGAGGCGGTTTGGAAGTGGGAGCTCTGAGAGCCCAGGGATGCACCAACGGAGCACGCTCAGGGGTTGTGATCTAAGTATGTAGTTCTATATGCATGAGAGTGGGCGACTGCTGTATTAATCCGCCATCGCCTATATCAGGTACCCGTAGCTATTTTTCATAATGTAGCCACAATAGTAAAAGTACCATCGCCGCGATCATATGATCAGGCCGACTTTTAGTCCGTACTGACTGGTATCGGACATGAACAGCAAAACGTTACGAACACACGCCGAGCAGATCACGATCTATCTACTGTACCAGTAACAATCTAGATCGTCTAGATCATGTACAAACATATCTACAGCTACTACTGCTGTAGTAGTAACCTGCCGTTCTGAGGCGCTGTGCAGGATCTGTACACAGCACAGATCCAACCCACGCACGGGGAAACACGTCCTACAGTACGTATAATAGATCATCATGGGCATATTACGGCTCCGACGCGGCAACCGAACTATTATCAGTAATGCTGTTAAAAAAGTAGTTCGTACTTACTGTAGTACAGACCAAGAATATATCTGCCCTGCAAGGTCTACCACTAATCATCGTCAAGTGTTTTTTTTGTTTTGTTTTTTTCTCATCCCATTCATTATCTTGGCACATCTTCTTCTCTCTCTCCTTCCAACTAGTAACTCAGATCCGGGGTCACATAGCAGGCTCTTCTCCCCCCTTCCCGATACGGTACGTGCCTTCATTTTTATCGCGAGAAGATTTCAGCCTTTTTTTCCCTCGTCGACTCGCATCGAATTGTGCCTACCCACGCTGCAAGGCGCTCTCAAAAATTGAATCCTTTTTTATTTTTGCAAATAAAGTCAAAGCCCGACCCACCTGGGGCTCGAACCCAGGACTCACACAAGTAGAATTCGAGGTTAACCACTTGAACCACCGGGGCGACCGGCGTCAGTGTGGATCCGATCATCTGTCCCATGCGTGCAAGGTTTCCACGGTGCCGAGGAGGCCAAGCTGGTCTGGTCAATATGTGGTGCAGGCAGAGCGAGCTGTGACGGGCAAAAGCGGTCCTCTTCCTCGAAAGGATGCAAGCGCGCTCTTTTCTCCGCCTCTACTATTATACTACGGGGGTCCATATTAAATACAAACCTACCGTCTATACAAAAACTTATATATTCCCCTTTCTTTACTACTACGGGGGACCATAGTTGATAGGACCAAATATTGTTGGTACAAATGGTTAAATATATACTGGTAGGTTTTTACCTATACCACAGGTCCTTTTAACTATGGTCCCCCGTAATAACAATGTTTGGTCTTATTTACTATGGTCCCCCGTATTACGATACTATTACTATTGTAGTGTTGATAGTAGTTTTTTTGTTTCTTTTTTACCTTCGTTTTTGAGCGTACAGACGGAGTGGAGTTTTGTGTGACCATGTGACAATGCCCCTGCTCCTGCCCCTGCCCCCCCCCCCCTTTTTTTGGAGCTAAACGGCTCTGAAGTTCACGGCAAGAGGTATTATACGTACAGTATTTCGGTTGCCCCTTTTGGGACTGCAGTCCCGTTCTTGGGACAAACCACTCACATCGATCTGGGGACAAACTATTCAGAATGTGAGTGGTTTGCCCCCAGAACGGGACTGCAGTCCTAAAAGGCTCAGCGTTTTTTTTTTAAATCATGACCCGGTTCCTTATTAGACCTATGCCAATGGTACAGCGAAGTTGCAATAAAAAGTTTGAATTTCAAAGATACCCGCCAAAAAAAATCAGAACACGCCTCCTATGGGCCACCTAAAAAAAAAAAAAAGTTCCTAACTTTTGGAAAAGCCCAAAAAAAGCAAATCTGGGGCCGATGTTGGGCCAACATCGGCTTGAGAAAAACTCAGGCCGATCTTTGCTCCGAAGCGGCGAGATTCCGAGTCCTCGACAGACATCGATCAACAAATCCAACGATTGCGTCACGAATTATGAACGGAGTGCGCTCGTTAGGGGCTCCGACCCACCCTAGGGTCACCGTCTTCACACCATGGCCGGTGTCATGTGGCGGGAGCTGACCAGGCGTGTGATAAAAAAACATTTGGCCGCTGGTTTGCACAAAACAGAAGACGAAACTTCTCCATCCGTCTCGAATGGCAAAAAATAGTCTTTTTTTCAGGTTTGGGAGGATACCGTAGGACGCCGCCGGCAAGCTCTCGCCCCCTAGACCATGGATCCACCTGATATCTTCGAGTCCGTCATCTATACTCGTTGGGCTTGCCAGATACCGAGTGGGTTGGCCGTGGGCTAAGTCTATGTCGAGATCGAGCGTCGATCGTCGCACGAGCTGGTTCCTATCAGCGTGTTGACAATTTGCGACCAGAAAAACACAAATTGCGCCGCCTGCAGCCGTTGGGGAAAAAACAATAAAAAATAAAACATTTTTCTCTTTTTTTCCCACGGCGGCGGTACGAGAAAAATTTGGGCTGTTTTTTGAAAGCCATATATTTGAAAAAAATCTTTTCAACTTCGCGTTTCCATTGGCATAGGTCTTAACCTCAAATCCTCGGGAAAATGTCATTCTTCTTGTTTTGCAAACTTGGGGTCATTCTTATGGGAGAGTTTTTTGTTTTTTTTCCCAATTGTTCTACATTTTTTTCGCGCAATTGTTCAATCTTCCATATTTTCCTGATTTTTTTACCAAATGTCTAAAATTTAACGAAGTTGATTTTATTGCTTCTGGAGAATTTCACGAACAGTGACAGAACGCCTCCGTGTATTTATACATATCTCCAATCCATGCCCAAGCCGGTCGCCCCGGTGGTTCAAGTGGGTCACCTCGAATTCTACTTGTTTGAGTCCTGGGTTCGAGCCCCAGGTGGGTCGGGCTTTGACTTTATTTGCAAAAATAAAAAAGGATTCAATTTTTGAGAGCGCCTTGCAGCGTGGGTAGGCACAATTCGATGCGAGTCGACGAGGGAAGATAAGGCTGAAATCTTCTCGCGATAAAAATGAAGGCACGTACCGTAGCGGGAAGGGGGGAGAAGAGCCTGCTATGTGACCCCGGATCTGAGTTACGAGTTGGAAGGAGAGAGAAGATGTGCGAAGATAATGGATGGGATGAGAAAAAAAAAAAAAAAAAAAAATCCGACAATGTGCAGCATGATTTTCAACATTGATCACTCATAACTTTCCCGGAAGAAGAAATCTCCAATTATTTTCAAATTTTGGAAATTATGGAAAAAAGGCTCTCCAATAACAAGAATTGAGCCTTAGAAGTTTTTGTACTCGTATACCGAGGCCGTGGGGGAGTATTCATCAACCATTGCAATTTCGTTTGTTCTTGAGTTTTTGGGTGAGACATGAGAGGACGGCAGGTATTGTTTGGGGGCATTTTTTTGCTGTTTGCTGCGCCGACGACGCCATTGTGGGGCGGACGTCCTGCACAGGTTTCTCTCCCGTGTGGTTGTGCTTATACTTAGTACTGTTACGCGGGATCATAGTTAATAGGACCAAATATTGCTAAGTAAGAATGGTTAAATATTTAGGGTTTTTTGTATACCATAGGTCCTATTAACTATGCTATGGTCCCCCGTGATATGGTGTACACACCGAGGTGCTGGCTGTAGGTCGGTGTAAATACCTCGGGGTTCTATTCACGCGGAATGGAGTGGCAAGACCTGGGGTGTGACGTTGAACGTGTTTGTCATGAGGCGATATACTTCTGTCTACCAGGGGGAGGGGACCTGGTATCCACGTGTAACGAACTCCTTTGAGATTTCTTTGCTTTTTTCTTCCTGCCATCTGCTGTATGCGTATTGCCGAGCAACGTGGTGTGACAAATGATTTGCATGTGATGAGATGGACAAGAAAAAAAAAACACACGCAGGTTTTTTTTTGTTTTGTTTTAAGAGTGTTACATTTTTTACCAGGTACCATCATACCGGTGCGTGCTCAAACACAGATATGATGTGTACGTACCAGCAACGCTTGATGCTTGTGTGTTGTCGATGCTCGCCGCGATGCTTGATGCTTGGTGCTTGGTGCGATGTATCGATGCTATGTGCGATACGATGTCATGATGCTTGCATGATGATCTATGCATGACTGCTGTGACGTGATCAAACAATGCCCCCTACACCCCGCCCCCCCCACCGCCGCCACCGCCACCACTACCACCACTACCATGACATGTAAACTCTGGACTCTGGTAGGACTTCATCGCGTCGAGGGATGTGGACATCGTGCGCCAGGCGACCAAGGGCATCGGCACGAAAGAAGACATGCTCATCAACACGCTCTGCAACCGCACCAAGAAGCAGCTCGATGCCATCGATTTGCGCTACCACAAGAAGGTGCGTGCCCCGTCGCTATTCCGCAGTCCGGACCGCCCGTGCTTTTGCTTACTTGCGGGGGGGTGGGGGAGGTGGAAGGGCGGGGGGTGGAGATGGGGGGGGGCGGTGTACTCATTATCATGCATGGCCGTAGTCGTATGACCGTAGACCCTCGCATCCCTACAATGCCGGGACGAGGAATGTCGGGTTTTCGCCGACCAGGCAGATTTTGCTTGCACCAAGCGCGAAGCGCCGTGAGGCACTGGGCGAGTCGCATGAAGGGTGAGCTGCATCCTATTAATACTAAGAACCGCTTTGGAGGCGGATTTTCTTGCATATGGCAGCATCAATAAATTGATTTAATTTCTGATAAGGCCAGTTTCCAGAGACAGCAATGGGTTTACTATGTAACTGCCTCGTGGGTGCCCCGCCATATACACACTACGTGATACGATCATCCCCCCTTGTGGGGAGTAAAGGTTCTCCCCGCACAAAAATGGTCTATAACTTGACCGCCAGCCGTGGAAACCGCCAAAAAAAAACAATAAAAACGGCACCCTTGCTGCCTAGCTCACGCAATGAGAGGCGTGTTTTACAGCGTCGTCGCCAACCGACGCCAACCCAACATATATATATATATATATATATACATAGGCGGGGGGGAGGGGGGATATAGCCCTTGGTGGCTCGTGCAAACCGCCCACGCGCAGGCTACGTACATCCGTAGCGTCATCATTGTCGCCGTATATGTATACGTGCATGCCGTTACCGCCCCGGCTCGCTCGCTGTGTCTGGTCGGTCGCGGACGAAAATATGCTCCGCGTAACGTTTCACTTTTCACACGCATGCGCGCTAGGAGAGCGGCCTGCTGGAGGTACATGAAGTGATCAGTGTCCATGACCAGCGTGCGGTGCAATAGACTGAGTATCAACCTCTCGAATCGGTCGAGCTCACAGCTGACGTACGGATTGCACTAATTTTATTACAAAAACAAATCGCGAGAGTTTGCTCCTGTATATATGTATACCCTGTCTTATCTTTATGCCTTGTCTTTGGTGTATCGTATGATTTTTTTTTTTTGTTGGTTTGCTCGTTTGTTTTAATTGTTTTGCTTTTTTTTCGTTCGTTTTGTTTGTTGTGATATATATATATATATAATATATATATATATTATATATATATATTAATGTTAACCGTATGCACTTGCAGTACGAGAGCAGCCTGCTGAAAGTGGTGGCCGGCGACGTCGGCGGCGACTTCGGAAAGATGATGAGGTACGCCCTGCTCGATACCGATGCCTACGGAGCGGAAATCTTCACCCTCGCCACCAAAGGTAAGTAAGCGACAACAGAGCTAGCCGCCCCTAGGCAGAGGAGGGAGGGGAAGGGGGTAGGAGGGGGAGGGGAGGGGAGAGGGAGGGGGAGGGGGAGGGGGAGGAGGACGGGAGGGAGGGAAGGGGGGGGGGGAGGGGGAGGAGGATAGGAGCGGGGGGGGAGGGGGGGGGGGACGGCAGGGGGGAGGGAAGGGGGCGGGGGGGGGGGGGGTACTCATTTGTTGCTTGCCTTGAGTCATACGACCATTGGGGGGGGTGCACTCGATATCATGCATGACCGTAGTCGTATGAGCGGGAGTCAATGCCTCTGTTTAGTAGTAGTCTGTTTACACGTGGTATGTGCTTGGTAGTTCGTACCGCGAGCCGTGCATTCCTCGGGTCTAGGTACTCACGCGAAACGGGGCGTGGAAAGTAGCAGGTGGGGGTATACTCTGTGTGACAACGGCGAATCATACCATACATACCAACTCGATTTTTTTGTTTTAAAAAAAAAAAAAAAAATTGCGAAGATGTATATGTCGTGCGAACATGTTGTTAGTAAAACTCTTGAGTACGTGCCTGCTAGTAAGAGGTAGTAAGAGTATGATGCAAATGGCCGATCTCATTCACGGCTGATATATTTTACCTGGTATATATTTTCAGAAGCTACGCTTTGGTATGATACGCCATCTGTGAATTCGCCCCCCCCCCCCCCCCCCCCCCCCGCTACGAGGCAGAGGCAGTTACATAGAATACCCAGTGCTGTGTCTTAGAAGTGGCCACACCAAAAAACAAATGAATTATTTCGACTCTTGTCCTCCGTATACACGTGCAAGGAAGTCCGCCTCACTGCCGCTTCGCACCTGGAGAAAGTAATCAATGTCTGCCTGGTCGGGGAAAAGCCGACGTGCTCCGTCCCGGCGTTGTTGGCGTATCTACGTCCATACGACTACGGCCATGCATGATAATCAGTACACACCCTCACCCCCCCCCCCCCCCCCCCCCCCCGCTCCCCTTCCCCTCTCTCCTCTTTTTGGTGGTCCCGTTGGACTCGGTCCGCTGAAGGGATGGGCACGAACGAAGAAGTGCTGATTGACCTAGTGAACACGGTTTCGAACGCCCAGATGGCTGCCATCAAGCAGAAGTGGGAGGCCAAGGTGATGAGATAGGCTTTGAAGCGATCGGACGCCGCCCTTTCTTTCTGCTGTTGTTGCATGGCGTGTTGGTGGTGGTGGTGGCGGTATTACTGTATTGTTGGTGCTGTTGGTGGTATGGGTAGCGTAGCTGGTGGTGGTGGTGGTGGTAGTAGTAGGCAGATACATAAGCTTTGTCGAATCCCACCTGGTGGTGTGGAGGGGGGGGGGGGGGGCGGGGTATTCATTTAGCTTGAATCGATGTTCCGCCTATTAATAGTGAAGAGGATTTGTTGGATATGTTTTTTTGTGATAACGTACCGTACTTTCGACATGAGCGGTCGGTCAGCCGTCGTGGTGTACGCAATACTAATACATCGGCTGGTAAGGTGTGCCCGGTGCTCATGAGATGATTTCGCTAACGACGGCGCGATCGATACAACCTACGGTCGACACCCATCTACGCTATCCTAGGAGATAGACGGTGGCCACAGGTGGCCAAACAGGACGGGAATAAGATTTAGCAAGAAATATTTATGTAATATATGGAAACAGCGTAATGAGCGCCCGAAAATGTTGGAAATGTCTCTATTAGGAATAGGAACGGCGGTCCGTCTCGAAAGGGATACGGTGTCAATTGACTAAGGCAAGCAACAAATAAGTACGCTCCCCCGCTCCCCTACACATGTATGCCAACAAATTAAGTCATTCTCCCCCGTTACCCTGAAACGTAACGCATACGCCAAAAGGGTAAAGTTTCCTGCAGAAAATCTGTTTCTTGTGCGATGCTTTTCCGCAGGCAGGCCGGCCGACCGGCCACACTCGAAGCGACCAACAGACCGACCACTCATAGCGACCGACCGACCACTCATAAACGACCGACCGGCTTACTACTCACAACGACCGACCGGCTTACCACTTATAACGACCGACCGTCCGTCTTACCACTCCTAACGACCGACCGGCTTGCCGCTCCTACCTACCGACTGACCGACCGCCCGACCCTTTATCGGCTGACCGAACCGCAGAACAACAAGTCCATGCTCGACTGCCTCAACTCGGAGCTGAGCGGCAACGCGCGTAAGCTGATGGTTATGCTGCTCCTCGGGAAGAAGAGCGAATCGCTGGACGTGAGTTGCCGGCCGGAGTTGTTCCGTCCTTCTTCGGTCACTGTTTTCCTTGCTCTTGCTTTTGTTCTCGCTTTTGTTTTTGGTCGTGTTATCTGTTCTTGGCCTGGTTCTTGGTTTTTCAGAGTTTGCTTTAGTTTTGCTTCTTGTTTTTGTGGTTTGTGATTCGTTCTTGTCCCTTTGTTCTTCTCGTTTGTTCTTGTTTTTTTGTTTTGTCCTTGCTCTTGTCTTGGGGTGCGAAGGCTTGGCTAGAGGTAACAAACACGACACGATTGGGTGGTATGGGACGGGTCCAACTGCATACTGCTTGGCGCAGGTTTTGTCCCCGGTTGCTCACGATCGCTCACGCGTGTGTTGTCTTGGTACCGCCGTGTTTAGTTGTGCTCTTGCCCCGCTCACATGCTTCTCAGCTACCCCTGCCACGAGAGGACTATTATGGGGGACCATAGTAAGTAGAACCAAATATTGTTTGTAAAAATAGCGAAATATGCAAGTTTTTGTGTTTACCATAGGTCCTATTAACTATGGTCCCCCGTAATAGTCGTTCCTCCCGAGAAACAACAGCAGTAACGCCTATTGGTACTATTTCGGGGGACTACGATAGTAAATAGGACCTACGGTACACGTAGAAACCTGTATATTCACCTATTTTGCTAACAATAATTGGTCCTATTTACTATGGTCCCCCTTAGTATCAACAGAGAGGAAACGGGGACACCCCGTGACAGTTGCTCTTGCTCTTGCCTTCCTTGGCGTTTTCCTCGCCTCGGTCCCTTGTTATTGTCCCTGCCACTGCCCGAACGCGCAAAAATAATCGGAAAGCCTGTGTATGCCGCCGGTACTGCTGCTGCTGCTGCTGCTGCTGCTGCTGCTGCTGCTGCTGTACGCCGAGGCCGACCGGGGCACCCTTGCCCCGCCGAAAGGGGAGAGGCGGGGCGGGGGAGGGGGGGGGGGGAGGGAGGGAGGGTCAAGTGAACAAGAGCAATACTCGTACATCATGCCGCTTGTCAACCCACCCCCACCCCACGAAAGATTAGAGGGATCGGCGATTTCCCCCCCCCTTAAGGGACCGCACCCTTTACAATAAAACTATTACGGGGGGGGCATATTAAATAGGACCTACGGTACTCGCCGAAACCTATATATTTCGCTATTTTTAGGGACAATATTTGGTCCTGTTTACTATGGTCCCCCGAAATAGATATGACGGTGGAGATATCCATGGTGGATTCTGGCTTACTCATATCATAGCCCCTGTGATGTGCGCGGGGTCGCGGATGGGATGCGTGGTCAATGGTCAGATGACTAAGGCGAGCAACATATGAGTACGCCCCCCCCCCCCCCCCCCCCTGTAATGTGTAATGTGTATCGTTGCGAGGGGAATACAGTAGTCAGACGCAAAATACGTTAGCGGTACTGTAAAAATAGGGGGGCACAGGGGAGATATATGTTTTCATTTTTGGGGACCATGGTGAGTTCTGGTTGGTGCTTCGGTTCCCTAGTGATAGGATACTATTAATAATAGATAGTAGAATAGATAGCATACTAATAGATAGTAGAATAGATAGCATACTAATCAACAGTGGAATAGATAGGATACTAATAAATAGTAGAATAGATAGAATACTAATAGATAATATAAATAGATCGGATACTAATAAATAGTAGAATAGATAGGATACTATTATGTAGTATCATAGATGGGATACTAATAAATAGTAGAATAAGATACTCTTAAATAATAATAGTAGAAAATATAGGATACTTTTAAATAGTAGAATAGAGAGGATACTAATAAATACTAGAGTAGATGAGACACTAATATTGCCCAGAAATAATGCCTAACGAGGCCCTCGACGCGCCCAGAAGGAGACCGGTCTCACCTCACTAGAGGGGAACATATGAACAGTATTGAGACCCAAATGAGGTGTGTAAAAGTACCTGGTGCGACGTGGGTCCATCGTGGGTTCTGATCACTATGCCCCCCCCCCCCCCCCCGCCCGGTAATAATGGCACGACTCTCGACGGAAATATAGGGGGCGTTTATACATAAATATGAAGACCCAACGGTCCTTACATTTCCGACCTAGAGCAGTCCTTCTATTTCCACTCAAGACCTTCGCGCCGCACTCCACCTCACCACCCCACCCCCCCTCCCCCCAAGCCCCACGCAACCGCTTGACCCCCTTTTCTTTTTGTTGTTGTTGTTGTTGTCCCTCGCTGCTTGCTTGCTCGAACCGAATCCGTCCGCGAGAGCAGTCCGACCCTTCGTTGGCCGCGGAGCAAGCGGCAGCCCTGCACGACGCAGGCGTTAATAAGTTGATCGGTACCGACAACGACGTCTTCCTTGACATCCTGGGGGGCCAGTCCCGCCCACAGATTCAGGTGAGGGTGGTGGTGGGTGGTGGTGGTGTTGGTGGTGGTGTTGGTGGTGGTGTTGGTGTTGGTGTTGGTGGTGGTGGTGTTGTTGGTGGTGTTGGTGGTGTTGGTGGTGTTGGTGGTGTTGGTGTTGGTGTTGGTGGTTGTGGTGTTAGTGGTGATGGTATTGGTGTTGGTGATGTTGATGGTGGTGGTGGTGATGGTGTTGGTGCTGGTGGTGTTGGTGGCGGTGGTGGCGTTGATGGAGGTTTTGGTGGTGGTGGTAGTGATAGTGATGTCGGTGTTGGTGGTATTGGTATTGGTGGTGATGTTGTTGATGGTGGTGGTGGTGGTGGTGGTGTTGGTGGTGTTGGTGGTGGTGTTGGTGGTGTTGGTGGTGTTGGTGGTGTTGGTGATGGTGTTGGTGGTGGTGTTGGTGTTGGTGGTGGTGGTGGTGGTGGTGTTGGTGTTGGTGTTGGTGGTGTTGTTGGGGGTGTTGGTGGTGTTGGTGGTGTTGGTGATGGTGTTGGTGTTGGTGGTTGTGGTGTTAGTGGTGATGGTATTGGTGTTGGTGATGTTGATGGTGGTGGTGGTGATGGTGTTGGTGCTGGTGGTGTTGGTGGCGGTGGTGGCGTTGATGGAGGTTTTGGTGGTGGTGGTAGTGATAGTGATGTCGGTGTTGGTGGTATTGGTGGTATTGGTGGTGATGTTGTTGATGGTGGTGTGGTGGTGGTGGTGGTGGTGGTGTTGGTGGTGGTGATGGTGTTGGTGGTGATGGTTCTGGTGGTGTTGGTGGTGGTGTTGGTGGTATTGGTGGTGTTGGTGATGGTGTTGGTGTTGGTGTTGGTGGTTGTGGTGTTAGTGGGGATGGTGTTGGTGTTGGTGATGTTGATGGTGGTGATGGTGTTGGTGGTGTTGGTGGTTGTGGTGATGGTGTTTGTGGTGTTAGTGGTGATGGTGTTGGTGTTGGTGATGTTGATGGTGTTGGTGGTGATGGTGTTGGTGTTGTTGGTGGTGTTGGTGGCGGTGGCGGTGGTGGCGTTGATGGAGGTTTGGTGGTGGTGGTTTTGGTGGTGTTGGTAGTGATAGTGATGTTGGTGTTGGTGTTGGTGTTAGTATTGGTGGTATTGGTGGTGATGTTGGTGTTGGTGTTGGTGGTGGTGGTGGTGTTGGTGGTGGTGTTGGTGGTGGTGATGGTGTTGGTGGTGATGGTTTTGGTGGTGGTGGTGGTGGTGTTGGTGGTGTTGGTGGTGATGGTGATGGTGTTGGTATTGGTGGTGGTGTTGGTGGTTGTGGTGTTAGTGGGGATGGTGTTGGTGTTGGTGATGTCGATGGTGATGGTGGTGATGGTGTTGGTGGTGTTGGTGGTTGTGGTGTCAGTGGTGATGGTGTTGGTGTTGGTGATGTTGATGGTGTTGGTGGTGATGGTGTTGGTGTTGTTGGTGGTGTTGGTGGCGGTGGCGGTGGTGGCGTTGAGGGAGGTTTGGTGGTGGTGGTGGTTTTGGTGGTGTTGGTAGTGATAGTGATGTTGGTGTTGGTGTTGGTGTTAGTATTGGTGGTATTGGTGGTGATGTTGGTGTTGGTGTTGGTGTTGGTGTTGGTGGTGGTGGTGGTGGAGGTGGTGTTGGTGTTGGTGGTGATGGTGTTGGTTTTGGTGGTGTTGGTGTTGGTGGTGGTGTTGGTGGTGTTGGTGGTGTTGGTGATGGTGTTGGTGTTGGTGCTGGTGCTGGTGTTGGTGGTGATGGTGTTAGTGTTGGTGATGTTGATGGTGATGGTGGTGATGGTGTTGGTTGTGTTGGTGGTTGTGGTGATGGTAGTGATGGTGTTGGTGGTGTTGGTGGTGTTGGTGGTGATGGTGGTGTTGGTGTTGGTGGTGGTGTTGGTGGTTGTGTTGTTTGTGGTGATGATATTGGTGATGTTGATGGTGTTGGTGGTGATGGTGTTAGTGTTGGTGCTGGTGGTGTTGGTGGCGGTGGCGGTGGTGGCGTTGATGGAGGTTTTGGTGGTGGTGGTGGTGGTGGTGGTGGTAGTGATGTTGGTGTTGGTGGTGGTATTGGTGGTATTGGTGGTGATGTTTTTTTTTTTTTTTTTATCCTCCGGCGGATTGGTAAAAATAAAGCTTAAGCTCACCACATGTTGATGGTGGTGTGGTGGTGATCGTGGTGATCGTGGTACGGGTGGTATTTGTGTTGTTGTTTTTTGGTGGTGGTTTGTGATGGTTGTTGGCAGCGGTGGTGTTTCTTGAGACCCTCTCTATCCCTCCGGCGGCCTCTTCCCCCCCTTTGTCGTTCTCCTGTGTTCGCGTTTTTATGCCGAAATAAACCTCGATGATGTTCTCTGCTTCACTCCGTTTTCGAGCCTTGTCTCCCGCCCCGTTTTCCATGTTTTGGAGGCCTTTTTTTCGATTCCTTTTTTCGACGTTCGATTCTTTTCCGATTTCTTTTTTCCCTTGTGCATCAATTTCCACTCCTTTTTCGATCTTGCTTCTTGCTCCTCCTTCTTTTTTTCTTTCGCTCCTTTTTTTTTTTCGCTCACTTTTTCCTCTCGTCGTTTTTTTGTTGTTGTTTGGTTTGGTTTAGTTTCGATTTTATCTTTTTCCGTGACTGGTGCTCTTTTTTTCGTTTTCGTTTTCGTTTTATTTCTTCGCCGTGTCTTACCTTTGTTGCAGGCGATCAAGACCGCGTACGAACAAAACTACAGCATGTCCCTCATGAGGGCCGTCAACAAGAGCTGCAGCGGGACCTACAAGAAGTGCCTGCTCGCCTGCCTCTTCCCCACCTCCGAGGTGATGAAAACCGCTGCGTATTGCCGCTCTGCCGTTATTAATATTCTGGCCGTAGATATAGTCCCCATTTCGACTCTGTCATTCGAATTAAACGTTCATTATTTTCCTGGCCAGAGAGAGGGAGAGTGGTATTTACTTACGAGCGAAACGAGTCGCTGTTATTTGCACGGCATATACATACGTAGGCGGGGGGGAGGGGAGGGGAGGGGAGGGGGAGGGGGAGGGGGGGGGGTGTACTCATTATCGTGCATGGCCGTAGTCGTATGACCATAGACCCTCGCATCCCTACATTGCCGGGAGGGGGGGGGGGTCTTTCGTGCTGGGTTCCATTCGGGGATAGAAGTTTCCTCGCTTTTTCTACTGGTGTTTTGTAGAGTCAGTCTCGAGCGACCCAGCTGGCGGCGGCGACTCACGCAGATACCTGCTGCTGTACCAGTTCGTATACGCACCACGCTGGACGGAAAAGTGTAAGGAGCTTTTGGTATTGATGTTAATGTGTCAGCAATCCTTATGTTTCCGTCCAGAGACCCTGCATTCAAGTACAGTGTTAAAAGTGGTCCCCTTCTGCATGGTGCACCGGTTGCCCGCTAACTATTACGGAGGGCCATAGTAAATACCCTGGTAGGACCAAATATTGTTATTTATGGGGGACCATAGTTAACAGGACAAATATTGTTAGTAAAAATGGTTAAACATATACCTGGTAGGTTTTTATGTATACCATAGGTCCTGTTAACTACGGTCCCCCGTAATAGTAAAGAGAGGTAAGTATATACCTGGTAGTTTTTTTGTGTATAACGTAGGTCCTATTTACTATGGCCCCCCGCTAACTATTACGGGGGACCATAGTTAATAGGACCTACGGTACACACGAAAACCTATATATTTTCATATTTTTACCATCAGATATTTGGTTCTGTTTACTATGGTCCCCGCTAACTAGTGCCTGTGGGATGAATCGCTTGGCACAGAGGGGGGGTTCACCAGCAGGGTGGTATTGATAGTGTGCGGAGTAACCTAGTGCCGGTTGGCGCTATGTATAGTGCCGGTGTTGTTGGCTGGCGGATACCATACCGGGACTATATGGAGGGGCCGGCACTACTACTGCATGTATAAACCGAAACGCGAGTTCCTAGCGATCGCTATCCCATATTGTTAACAAAAGCTGTAGTCACTATAATCCATGCCACAAATCGGTGGGAGGGAGGGAGGGAGGGAGGGAGGGGGTATGGGGGGGAAAAGGGCGAATGGGAGTTGTGGGGGGGGAGGGGGGAGGGGAGGGCAGGGGGGAGATGGGCAGGGTTGGGGAATCGGGCGGTCGGGGGAGGGGGGGAGGGGGGGAGGGGGGGGGGGGGTGTACTCGATAGGAGAGATGTACTCGATCTCATGCATGGCCATAGTCGCATGACCATAGACCCTCGCATCCCTACAATGCCGGGACGGAGCATGTCGGGTTTTCACCGACCAGGCAGACATTGCTTGCACCAAGCGCGAAGCGCCGTGAGGTGTCTGGCGAGTCGCATGAAGGGTGAGCTGCATCCTACTAAGAACCGCTTTTGAGGCGGACTTGCATATGGACGACAGCTTCAATGAGTTGATTTAATTTCCGATGTAGGCATTTCCAGAGACAGCAATGGGAGTACTATGTAACTGCTTCTTGGGTGCCTTACCTAGAACACTACGTGATGCGATCATTCCCCATTGTGCGAAGTAAAGGTTCTTTACCTCGCACAAATGATCTAACTCGACAA
>JARUPZ010000019.1:3183483-3278526 GCA_031213475.1 Nereocystis luetkeana
GAACGTACGAACATGTTGTCATCAAGCGTCTACATACGGCAAGCACAGCCCATCAGACCCGCACAAAGCAGAGAAGCAAGTGCGTGCCGGCTAGAGCGCCACAACGCAAGCCAGCGGCCAACGCAAGCCAACAGACTAAAGTTGGCGAGGGTCAGGATGTCGTCGAGCCTTCGTACAGCTCGCCGGGGTCTCAAAACGAACGAAGACATCGAAACCTGTGCCCGGCGACTGCGACGGACAACAACAACAACAACAACAATGTTGTCGTATGCTCGTACGTACTGTAGGAGCTCTTGGCGATTGCGAGTCGTCAGTTTGCGTCTGCGATCGTGGATCCCTCTGTTCGCTCCACTCGTACGTTGTTGTTTTTTGTTCCTTGCGAGCGAGCGAGCGAGCGCCGCCCGCGGAACGAAGCGCTTTGTAAAGTCTTTCAAACACACACAAGAGGCCCAATAATTGCCCACTAATTCCCACCGCGTAAATCTCTTCCTCCCCTCGCGTCCCCTCCCCTTCCCACAAACCCACCTCCGCGCCCGACATCACAGGCGGCGACGTGCTGGGCCGCCGGCCCTGACCCGACCGGCGGCATGGAGTACGTGACGGAGAAGGCCCTAGCGTCGGCTGACTCGTCGAACCAGAAGGACCTGGCCAAGGCCCTCCTTCAGGAGCGTGCCAACGTGAAGGACTTCGTCTGCCAGGTAAGGCAGGCCCCCAAAGCCGTCTCCGTCGCCGCCTCTGTTCCTTGCTGTTCGTTCTGTCCGTTTGTTCTCTTGTATCAATCGTTATTTTTTCCTGCATACTATCAGTACACATTTATCTCCATCTCCTTTGTTATGTAGTTGTATGAGTTTTTTTTTCTTGGGGGTTAAGTGCTGCCTGTTTTAGTTCCGCGTTATTTTGCGTATTTTTGGTATTTTTCTCTTTCCTTGTACTTTTTTCGGTATCGTCCTTTGTTTCGTTCGTTTTTGCGTGATTTTTTTATTCTTTTTTTCTTGCTTTTTAGTGGTATTGAACTATGTACATACACCGAGTATAATATATTTCGTGTTTTATTTATTTTATTTTCGGGTGTTGTTTTTTTGCTGCTACGCTTTCTTTTCTTGTTGCTTTTTTCATTCGGTAAACATTTCTTTATCCCCGTTTTTCTTGTCCCGCCGTGTCACCGCTTGCCTTTGTTTCGTATTTATCATCCTTTTTCCCGGATAACATTATCGCGGGGGACCATGTTGAATAAGACCTACGGTACACCCTAAAACATATACTTACTATATTTCGTTATTTTTACTAACAATATTTGGTCCTATTACTGCGGGTCCCCCGTTATGGCTAGCATAAAAGCGTTATACAGTATATGGCCTATACACGTAGTGAGGACCCAAATGTTGGAAGTGTCTCTGCTAGGAGTAGGAACGGTGTCCCGTCTCGAAAGGGGTGCGCGGCCAATGGTCAGATGACCTACAGGGAGACGAACAACGAATTGAGTAACCCCCGCCCCCCGCGTCTGTTCTCGAAGCGGATACGTGGTCAATGGTCGAACGCCTTGAGACAAACAACAAATGAATATCCCCCCCCCCCCCGACTTCTGCCTGGTCGGTGAAAACCCGACATGCTCCGTCCGGCATTGTAGGGATGCGAGGGTCTATGGTCATACGACTACGGCCATGCACGAGATCGAGTACATCTCTCCTATCGAGTACACCCCCCCCCCCCCCCCCCCCGACTACGTCCCGGCATTGTAGGGATGCGGGGGGCCTATGGCCATACGACTACGACCATGCATGATATCGAGTACACCCCCCTCCCTTCCCCTCGCCGCCTCCCCCATCGTGAAAGGGATGCGTTACCAATGGTCAAAATACCGAGGCGAGCAACAAGCGAGTACGCCCGTCTCCCCATCCCCGCGCCCCCCCCCCCCCTCCCTGGTTTTGGCAGGCTGACGCCGGAGACATCCGCAAGGCTTGCAAAGGTCTCGGCACGAACGACTCCCGTCTGGTTGCCATCGTCTGCGGTCGCACGAAGCCTCACCTGGCGAGGGTGGACGAGTACTACCACTCCCTCTTCGGCATGTCGGTGGCGGCGCAGATCAAATACGAGTGCTTCGGGACTTACAGGTGAGTGAGTTTTTATTTTTTCTGTCGCGCTCGAGTTTAAGGTAAGTGTACGAGTACTTCGGGACTTACCAAAAAAAAAGAAAAAAGTCTCCTTTGTGTCTCTGTCCCGTAGTCAGCGGTAATGTGTACCGGTACAGTATGCTTGTTGCAGCAGTAGTCAAGTCAGTACTCGTAGCCATCTACAGTACATAAAATAGCAGGTTTCGCATTCGTATACACGTCAGCACTGACTTGACATATACACGCCACAAACAAACCAAAGCCCCGCCCCCCAACCCCAACCCCCCCTTATTTGTGCCTGTCAGGTATTTCTGAGTAGTATACCTGAGCGGGAATTAAGAGAACGATTTGGTATACGTACAACTAAACGAAACGCCAAAACCAGCTTTTTAACGCCTGGAACAAGGTCTTGACCTGACGGAGTACCCCCCCCCCCCCCCCCCTCCGCGCCCCATCCCCTAACACAACCCCACCCCACCCCCCTACCCTCCACAACAACCCCTAACCCACCGACACAACGCCTACCCCTCTGAAAAACGCATATATACCCCCCCCCCCCCCCCCTCTACGAAACCCCTTGCACACACCACTACGGTTGTATGCCTGAACCGAGTACACCTCTACCCTTTCTGCATATCCCCTATAAATACCCTCCCTATGGAAAGGCCTACCCCCCCTGCACAGCGCCTCACCTCCCTCTACGAAACCCCTGAACAATCTCTCCCATGTATCACTCTGCACAGCCCCCCCCCCCACACCTGTGCTCAACGCATATGATACCCTCCTGCGCATTCCATTCCATACCATACCATACACCCCCCTGCGCAACGCCTACCCCACCCCCCCCTGGCCTGGCCTAGCCCGCACATCGGTGTTTCGCATGAAAACGTGCTTGCTTGCCCGCGGTGCTTGTTTGCTGCGTGCTCTCTTGCTTGGTTGCTTTTACTTGTTTTAACTTCTTCCGCTCCCTCACGGCGTGCTCGACGGCCTGCTTGTTATTCCTTTTTCTTATTATGATTCACTTTTTCTTGCGTTTACTTATGCTGGTACTCACTGACTCGACGTGTTTTTCTCCCCCATGCCTATTTTCCTGTACACCTATAATACGTAAACAGAGAGAACATCTGGACATACATATATTTATATACTCCCCTATGCCTATTTTCCTGTACACCTACAATACGTAAACCTGAGAGAACTTCTGGACATGAATATATATATATACTCCCCTATGCGTATTTTCCTGTACACCTACAATACGTAAAAATGAGAGAACTTCTGGGCATATACTCGTACACATATATATACACCTTTCGCTTCCCGAGGTTTCCACTTACTCTCACTGACTCGACGTGTTTTTTTTTATTTCCCTTGCACCTATAAAATCGTTATCAGAGACTTCTTGACGTACACCATGCTTCCCGAGGCCGACTTCGACGCCCTCATGCTGAAGGAGGCCATGGACGGCTTCGGGACGAACGAAGGGCTCATCATCAACATCCTGGCGCCGCAGAGCAACGCCCGCATACTGGCCGCCAAGGCCAGGCACGACCAAAAGGTAACACCATTTCCAGGAGGCGGGGGGGGGGGGTGGGGGGGGGGGGGGGGGGGGGGCGGGTGTGCTCGATATCATACATGGCCGTAGTCGTATGGCCGTAGACCCTCGCATCCCTACAATGCCGGGACGGAGCGCGTCGGGGTTTTCACCGAGCAGGCAGACATTGATTACTTGCACCGAGCGCGAAGCGAAACGTGAGGTGTCCTGGAGGGCGAGTAGTCGCGCGAAGGGTGAGCTGCGTCCTGCTAAGAACCGGTTGTCAGGCGACTTGCATGTGGATGACAGCTGCTGCAATGAGTCAATTTATTTTCGGGCGTGGCCACTTCCAGAGACAGCAATGGGAGTACTATGTAACTGCCTCTTGGGTGCCTTGCCATGAGCACTACGTGATACGAGCATTCTCAGTTATGCGGAGTAAAGGTTCTTCACCTCGCACAAATGATCTAGCTCGACAACCAGCTGTGGCGACCGCCAGAAAAAAAAAAAAAAAACGGTACCCTGGTCGTGTAGCTCACGTAGTGAGCGGCATTTTTTACAGTGTCGTTGCCAACCGAACCCAACCCAACCAGGGTTCCAGGAGGGGAGGGGGGGGGGGGGTCAGCAGGCGTGCATGCTGAGAGTATACCCCCGCCTCCTCCACTGCCGACGCCTCGCTTCGCGTGAGTGCCTATTAATAGTAGACTCGCCGAGGAATGCACGGCCCGCGATACAAACCGTCAAGCGCATACTACTCGTACACAGAGGCATTGACCCCCTCCCCCTCCCCTCCTCCCTCCTCGTCCCTCGTCCGTCCCCCCCCCGCCCCCCCTCCCCGTCTCCCCCAACCCCCCCCCCCCCCCCCCCCACCCTCCTCCCCCCATCCCTCCTCCCCCTCCCTCCTCCCCCCCCCTCCTCCTCCCCCCCCTCCTCCTCCCCCCCCCCCCCCCCCCCCCCCCCCCACTCCCCTCTTGGTCATTGCCTTACCCCTGTGACGACGTGCGTTGTTTCTGTTCGGCAGTACCCTAAGCCTTTGATCGACCGTCTGAAGTCGGAGCTCAGCGGGGCCCTGGAGGACGTCGTGGTGTCCCTTCTCAAGGGACAGAGGCAGGAAGATGTGGTGCGTATCTGGTACAAAACAAAAAAAAAACAGGGCGTGCGGATTGTTGTGAATAGTAGCAGCGTGTGTCGTGTATTCAAATTCCGGGGATATACCTGGTGATACGTTTCCCCCAAGACATTTTGTTTTTTTCTTGGGCGCCGGAAGATGTTCGTTTCGGGACAAAGTTTTACGCTAAGACACATTTGTGTTTTTTTTCGTTCCAAGACATTTGTTTGGTTAGGATATACTTTTTTTTCACGTTCTCGTGTACGTACACTCTCCGCTGTTGCGGGGGGGGGAGGGGGGGGGGGGGTGTACTTGATAGGAGAGATGTGCTCGATCTCATGCATGGCCGTAGTCGTATGGCCATAGACCCTCGCATCCCTACAATGCCGGGACGGAGCATGTCGGTTTTCACCGACCAGGCAGACATTGCTTGCACCAAGCGCGAAGCGCCGTGAGGTGTCCGGCGAGTCGCATGAAGGGTGAGCTGCATCCTACTAAGAACCGCTTTTGAGGCGGACTTGCATATGGACGACAGCTTCAATGAGTTGATTTAATTTCCGGTGTACCAGGTAGGCATTTCCAGAGACAGCAATGGGAGTACTATGTAACCGCCTCTTGGGTGCCTTACCTTGAACACTACGAGATACGATCATTCCCAATTGTGCGGAGTAAAGGTTCTTTACCTCGCACAAATGATCTAACTCGACAACCAGCTGTGGGCGACCGCCAAATAAAAAACAAAAAAACGGTACCCTGGTTGTCTAGCTCACGTAGTGAGCGGCATGTTTTACAGTGTCGTTGCCAACCGACGCCAACCCAACCTATAAAAAATAGGGCGGGGGGGGGAAGGGGGGGGGCTACTCATGTCGTGCATGAAGACGGGGAGCGTAACTCATGTTTTTCTTGCCTTGGTCATTTGACCATTGACCACGCATTCCTTTCGAGACGGTTGGAGGAACTCGTGCCCGCGCTTGCCAAGCGAGACGCGGTGGGTAAGAAAAGGGTAATCCACTATTACTAGATATTATCGCACATGGTATATACGTATATACATTGAAAAAACTCACTTTTTTTTTGTAATACTCGCGGGCGTTTTTTTTTCTTCTCGTTTTTGTGGCTGCTCTCCCTCCCACCGAAAACCTGCAGGCAGCACGGCGGTTCGTTTGTTCACCGCACCCAACCGCGTGACACCTAGCAGGCACCTAGCAGGCACCTAGCAGGCACCTAGCAGGCATCTATTACGGGGGACCATAGTTAATGGGACTTGTGGTGTACATAAAAACCTATATATTTTACCTTTTCTACCAACAATATTTGGTCCTATTAACTATGGTCCCCCCTAATAGCAGGCACCTAGCAGGCACCTAGCAGGCACCTACTGCTGTTGTACCTCAGCACCAAAGTTGTCGGTAGACATGATTTTTTTTTTTGGCGCCGTCTCTCACTCTTGTGTGCTTTGAGTATTAACCCAATTTAGAACCGCAGTCCCGTTTTGGGACAAGCCAGTCAATTTTCAAGTATTTTGTCCCCAGAACGGGACTGCGTCCCTGAAGGGGTTAAATAGGAGCTCCCCACAAGAAAAAAAAAAACTATACGGGGGGCCGTATTTAATAGGAGGACCTACATTGGACACAAAAACCTATTTATTTCACTATTTTTACCGACAATATTTGGTCCTGTTTCCTATGGTCCCCCGTAATGCTGAAGTTGTTGTGCCGTGAGTGTTTAGATCGGCGTTCGTCACAGGAATATGAAAGTGCCGTCTCCTGATATGTACCTGATGTGTACTTACAGCAGTGTATTCACAGCGCTGCACCGCACGCACCTCACCTCATCGGACCAAAAGCAAAATAAAACAACCTTACACCAAAAACCAAAACCCAAAACCAAAACCAAAACAACCCAAAATGAAAAGTACCCAAAACCAAAAACCAAAAACCAAATCCAAGAACGAAGAACCAAAACAACAAACCGGAACCGAAACCGAAACCGAAACCAAAATCGAACCCAAAAACCGAAACCAAAACCAAAAACCAAAAACCAAAAACCAACTCTTTTGGTTTCCTCCTCCGCCGCGATCAATGCTTCTTTTTCGCCGTGCCTCTTTTGCTGCCTCTGTCGTTTGTCTTCCGCTTGTCTTTTGCTGCCTTTTGCTGTCGGGCGGTCTGGTGGTTGATTGAGCAGGTGGACGAGAGCTTGGCGGTGAGGCAGGCGAAAGAATTGCACGACGCGGGGATCGGGAAGAGGATGGGCACCGACAAGAAGACGTTCATCCGCATCCTCACGCAGGCTTCTCGCCCCCAGATCAAGGTGCGTTAGAGGGGAGGGGGGGGGGGGTGATGGTATATATGTTGTTGATAGTGGTTGCTGTTGTTGTTGTATTTTTTTTTTGTTTCTTTGGTTTCGGTTTTTGTGCGAATACGAACTGCTTTTTTATTTGGTTTTTGATCGAGTTTTTGTTTGTTTTTGATTTTTTCGTGTTTTGTCTGTTTGTCAGTCTATATATTTTTTTCGCGGGGGGGGGGGGGAGGGGGGGGGGGTGGTTTCGGCACTGGCGCTGCTTTCGGTGTTGCTGTGACTACTAATACTGCTGCTGTAGTATCTTAACCCCTTTAGGACCGCAGTCTCGTTTTGGGGACAAACTACTTGGAATTTGACTGATTTGTCCCCAAAACGGGACTGCGGTTCTAAAAGGGTTAAGCCTTTTTATTCAGTACCTCTACGCAGTGATAGATGATGTCCAAGTGGCTCTTCACAGCTGCGGCTGTACATTCGGTATCAGTCAAGGTTTTGTTTTCAATACCGGCTGCTGCTGCTCCCCGAGCGCCACCCGACGGCCCGTCACGGTTCCCCCACAACATTAAGGCCTCGCGACAGCAGCCCCTCCTGTGTCCCCGGCGAAAAAAAGGAGGCACCGCCGCCGCCAAGCTCGGAGAGCGGGGGGGGGGCAGGAGAGGGGCGGGGGGGGGGAGGGGGGGGGCGTCGCAAGTTGCCCTCTCCGGAATTGGCAAATATTGACCGGCGACATGCCGCGGTTTATGCTCGCAGCAGTGTGCGAGTGCTGCTGTTGATGAGGTTGTTAATAGCTGTTGCCAAGGAGAGGGAACCAAGGAGAGGGAAGATGGAAAAAAATGAAAACGAAGAGCATATTCTCGGTTGTATAGCCCCCGCTCAGCCCCCCCACCCCGCCCAACTCCTCTCCCACCACCGACCCACCTACCGGTAAAAAGCACCCGCCAGCCCCACCCACTCTCACCCCACCCCCACCCCCACAACCCCCCGAAAAATAAACGCACACACACACACGAAAGCAAAAGGAGGGGAGGGGGGGGGGGTAGTATCATAGTCGTCGATCGATCTGTACCGCTGATGACCCAAAGTGCAGGATAGTCACCACTGGTACCTGGTATTTATTACGGCAAGTCAATATTACGTGGTATTAATATTACGGGGTGCCATAGTAAAGAGGACCTGTGTTACACACACACAAAACCTATATATTTTCCTATTTTCACCAACACTATTTGGTCCTGTTTACTATGATCCCCCGTAATAGTCAGAACCCAGATGTACCCAAAAAAAAAACCAACGTGAGCCCCCCCCCCCCATCCCCCGTGCTCACACGCCGTGCTTGGCTCTGATGTTGACTACTGACTAAACGGTGTTCCCCTCTGAGAATACACGTCACTTTGGCCGTAAATATAAGAAACTTTCAGACGATAATCTCAGTGCGAAGCGGTCCTTGTATATCCGGCGAGAGCAGATATTGTACGGGTGGGCTAATGTTGTAAGCATCAGCACCCGCGATGGGCCCAAAAAACAGGCATTCCTCCCATGTTTAAGACGTCATTTGTTGTCCACTGAGAATATAATTGTTTGTTTGTTTATTTCTCCATGTGTTTGCCTTCACCCTCTTCATTGGCAGCTTTGTATACGAAGGTCTATTTATGAAAATAATAAAAAAAAAACATGTGAAAGCTGTGAGATATACGAGGGTTTTGGTCGAAAAACTCGTCTTCTGCAAGCTGTGTGTGATGCTCGATCGCCGCGCGTACGCTCCGGGTTGGTATGGGGCCTCATGCATGAAATACACTACCAGGTATATATATATAGCTGATCAAGCAGGACTACTACTATCCTTAAACCTACTACTACTACCACTACTATACTACTACTACTACTACTACTACTACTACCACTACTACTACTACTACTACTACTACTACTACTACTACTACTACTACTACTACTACTACTACTACTGCTACTGCTACTGCTACTACTACTACTACTACTACCACTACTACTACTACTACTACTACTACTACTACTACTACTACCACTACTACTACTACTACTACTTCTACTACTACCGCCCACTGACTTGAAATGTGTGGGTGTTTCTTACGTATGTAGTTGCATCGTCTCCATCACACGCCCCCCTCTTGATGTTGGCAGCTGATCAAGGAGCAGTACGAGCGCAACCACGGCATGTCCCTCGAGAGGGCCATCAAAAGGAGTGCTCAGGCCACTTCGAAACCATCCTGCTCGCCATCATCATGGACACCAACGCCTATTACGCCCTCCAGGTACCCGGACCAAGCCGATGACCATTGAGATCTGCGTTGTATACGATTTTATGGGGGGGGGGGGGGTTGGTGGTTTGGTGATCTTGTGACCTCGTGATATTTTCCGACTCTTGCGATATTTTTTGCGAATTTCGATTCTGTGATGCAGCGATTTGTGATTCCTGTTACTTTGCGGTTATGCGATGTTGCGATTTTTGAATGGTTGCGATGATTTTGCGATTTTTTGCAGCTGTATGTGCAATCTCTTGTGGTTTTTGCAATTTTGAGATTTTGCGATTTGCCTTTTGATAGCAACCACCCTTTTGACTGGATGCCTGGTATTCTTGACTTTTTGGTGACTCTGCCGCTCCTAATGAAGAGCCCCCCCCCCCCCCCCCCCCCGTGGTCTCGAATCAGTCTTGTCCCTCGTCGTTCTAGATTTTTTTTACGATCGTATGGTAATTTTCTTGTTTTCCCCTAAGCGGAATATTTGAACCGCTATGACTCATTTATGTTATGTGTTGTACCCTCCCCTCCCCTCCCCCCCTGAATACCTGTATGTAATTAGGTTTCAAGCGTTTCAGCGTACGTGTTTTTTGTTCCGTTTTTTGTTTTTACCTCGTACCCTGGCGGAATGTCAAAACAGCTAAACAACTGCAGTAGTCCCCCCCCCCCCCCCCCCACTCCCTCCCTCCTACACCGAGCGGTGCTCTCCCCCTCCCTCTCTCCCCTCCCCCCCCCCCCTCTCTCTCTGTGTCTCTGTGTCTCGGTGTCTCTGTGGCTTCGCGTGCCTGCGTGCCCCTTTCTCTCTCTGTGTCTTGTCGACCGTTTCAGCTGAAAGAGGCGTTCTCGGGACTGACGACCAAAAAGACCGCGGTGGCGCGCATCCTCGGCGGAAACGATAAGGTAATATCTACCCAACCGAGTCCCATTCCCATCCCCACTTCCTTCCACGCCCCTCGACACCACTTGGCCCCCGCCCCCACCCTTGCCGCCACCACACCCCCACGCCCGCTCGCGCGAGGCAATGCGGGGGAGGGGGAAGGGGGGAGGGGGGGAGGGGAGGGGGGGGGGGGGGGCGTACTCATTTGTTCCTTGCCTTTTGAGTCATTTGACCATTGACGCATCCGTTTCGAGACGGGCCACCGGAAGAAGGCAGAAGAAACGCCGTAGAAATGTTTTTTTTTCCAGACACACACATGGGTTTACCAAAGAAGGCTTTTTTTTAAACTATATGTAGCTCTTGCTTTTCTGCTCCGTCTGGAACAGGATGCGTGGTCAATGGTGGAATGGCTTGAGGCAAGCAACAAACGAGTACGTTTCCCCCCCCCCGCACTGCTTGGCATGAAAGAAAAAAGGCAAAACTTACCCGTACCTGGTATGTATACGAGTGTATGTGTGTATGCATGTACGTATGTATGTACCAGGTGTGCATGTATGCATGTATTTATCGTATGTACCGGTATGCACGTATGTGTGTATCGTATGTACTTACTTACGTACGTACGTCTGTACGTATGTACATATGTATGCATGTATGTATGTCAGACACGTTTTGGAAGGCCAGACAGACGGCAGCAGTTTTTCTCGTGTTGTTTGTATACTGCCTCCTTTTATCTCGCTTGAAATTGCCTCGCGTTTGTTTCGTTAACCCTTTTTAGCACTGCCAGACACTAATTGCAGACCATATATCTGACACTAATTGCAGACCAAGTAATTTATCCCCGAAAACGGGGAGTGCGATCCTGAAAGGGGGGGTCGACAGCGCTTCTTCTGTGCTGCTGCGTGCCGTGGTACTCGTCTAAAACTATTTGTTTCGCGGTATCATACTTTTAGTAGTAGTATACAAAGCACGTGCGTGGTGTTCGGGCGAGCACCTGGCTCCTTCCCCGCCCGTCCGCCCCCCCCCCCCTCCTTTCCATGCCGGCGTTGTAAGGATGCGAAGGTCTCTGGTCTTGAAAGACTACGGCCGTGCATGATAATAAATACACGCCCCCCCCCCCACCCCCCCCGCCCGCCTCCCGGCCGCCCCTCCCTCCCGGCCGCTCTCCCGCTTGGTTGTCTCTTCGCTACGCCGCTCGCAGCCGACGATCGACGAGATCGGAGAGTGCTACCGAAACAACTAACGGGGTGACCCTGGTGAGTGTAAAAAATCGGAGTATGATATGATCCCCACAGCAGTTCTTGTTGTGAGGTCCCTTCCCTTCCCTTCCCTTCCCCTTCCTTTCCTTCCCTTCCCTCCCCTTTCTTTACTCTGTGTTGGTCGAGGGAACGATGGCAACTCCAAAAAAAACCCGTAAAACAAACAACAACAGCTCTCTTTTTGTTTCGTGTGTGTGTTTTTGGCGTGGTGTGGCGCATAGAGCGCCAAAGCATCGCCCTTTTTTTTTATCGTTTCCGTCGTTTTTTAGCGCCGTTTTTTAGCCCATGTGTCGGTGAATGTATTTGATTAATCCGCCGGGCTGTTATTATACTGCTCACATTAACCAAGTAGGCTACACGTCCAGAACTAAAAAGGCTACATTCGTATGTACACGTTATTTGTCGTGGAACCAATCCACTCATCATGGACGGTGAAAAAGGCTAGTATATAACCCACGCGAATGTATTTTTTAATCATTGAAAAAAACCCCCATAAAACAGCTGTGAGATCTACTCTGCTGTAGGGTTTCGTCGAGAAACTCAGATTTACAAGGTGCGTATATACGAGCACGTGTATATAATATATACCTGATGTATATAAGATTTATATATATACGAAGTACACATATATACCTGGTATATCTAGATTATATTTGATAATACTTCGAATATGAGCCTTAGCCTTCAAAAGCTTCCCACGAAGTAAGCAATATTATGGGGGACCACATTAAATAGGACCTACGGTGCACACGAAAACCTACATTTACTGACAATATCTGATCGTATTTAATGTGGTCCCCCGTAGTAGTCGTGTTCTGGGTATATATATATATATATATATATATATATGGTGTGTATGGATCTGAGCTCTCTCTTTTTTTTTTTTGTGACAGATGGCGACGGTGAAGAAAGAGACGAGCGGCAAAATTCGGCGGGCCATGCTCACCTGGGTGTGCAGCTCCGACCCCATTCATTCGAGGTGAGGGGAGAGACGGGCGGGTGTAGCGTTTTTGTTACGCTCCCGAGTTAGTGTGTTGGTATAACACGTCAACGAAAAATAGAAGGGGTTGCCTTTGATCATTGCTTGTACCTGGTTGGATTAATGTTTGCAAGTACGCTTGTTTGGGTATGTGTGGCGTTTCGAATGAGATACTCAAAACCCGTACGTATAGTGAATGAAAACGGCGTTTTTAGTACATACCATGGTACCTGGTACCTGGTATGGTGACACTAAAGCCCATGTGCTATGAGGCTCAGATTGGGTAGGCGATTGGTTAACCTTTTACCTTTAGCCCAACGGACTAAGACCTTCACAAATGGCGTCGACGGCAGAACATGGGTCGTTGGTCGCGAGTTCGAATCTCACGTCCACCATGAAATCGCTTCTTAAAAGAAAAGTGAGTTTCCTCGTGTCAAGAATCTGAAAAATGCTTCTGGGTCCCCAGAAATTGGAACCGCGTGTGTGTGGTGGCGAGTCGACCCGTACAATCCGGTCCGTTCCAGGGGGGGAGAGTGTTACGAGGCTTAGATTGAGATTGGTTAACCTTTTACCTTTAGCTCAACGGACTAAGACCTTAACACATGCCTGGTACGTACGACGTACGAGTACCAGTACGATTTATTTTGTGCACTAAAGCACGCACCGGGTGTACCTTAGAAGAAAGAGTTTTATTTACAATGAGCATGCTATAGCCCGTACTTGATAGACTCTATCTGTATGACGTTTACCGTAGTTTACCTCGCCGAAATCCGTACAGCTGTCACATACCAGGAAGCAACACGTTCAGTTGCTTCGATTGTGCTTTCCAATGAGCAGCCGAACCAAAAGCAAGAAATAACCACGTTTTTTTTGTTGGTTACCAACACTATCCCGAACACCACCCTGTCCCGGATATCAAAAACCGCTTTGATTGTACTGCTCTGGGCGTAAATATAAGAGCCGCTTGGTCTTAATATTAATGTATACCCTGGTAAACGGTCCTTATATTCCCGCCCATGGTGGTATATGCTGAATCAAAATACCGGAATGTATAGTTTTTTTGTTCATGATGGGGTCCTGTTTACTACCAGGTATGGTCCTTCCTTGACCCTTCTAATACTGCAGTCCCGTTTTGGGGGCAATCCACTCAGATTCCAAGTACTTTGTCCCCAAAACGGGACTGCCGTCCTAAAAGGGTCAACAGTATTCAAAATGCCCTCTTACGTTTCCGGGCAGAGTGGTCTCCCGTATAATTATATAATAATCATCGTTTGATTGCTCATGTTGAGACTTTAAACCGCTTTTATATTTCCTGCCAATGTGGTATTGATATTACGGGGGACCATAGTTAATAGGACCTGTCGTATACATAAAAACCTACACATTTAACCATTTCTACTAACAATATTTGGTTCTATTACCGATGGTCCCCCGTTATAGTGTATTTGGCATGTTTGGGTGTGAAGGGGTTCGTCGTCCGTCAACCCCCCATGCCTGCCTGCGTGCCTTCTGCCTGCCATTTCTTCCCCCCCTCTCCCCCCCTCCCGGCAATGTAGGGATGCGAGGGTCAATGGTCATACGACTACGGTCATGCATGATAATGGGTAGACCCCCCCCCCCCCCCCCCCCCGCCCCCCCCCCCCCCGCGCGCGCCTCCTTGTGCTACGATATTTGCGCTGAAAAACCTGTAAACTCGGACCACTCTGTCGCGATATATAAGGGTCGGGTCGATGGGACTTAATACTTATGTACAAACGGTCATTATATTCGTGGGCGTAGTGATGTACCTGGGGAGCAATTCGGGAATATAGCATGAAGGTGTTGGTTCAGAGCGATAGAATGGAGACTACGAGTACCGCGGTTGTATTATAATCCTTTTAGGACCGCAGTCCCGTTCTAGGGACAGACTACTTGAAAATTGAGCGGTTTGTCCCCATAACGGGACTGCGGTCCTAAAAGGGTGAATGCGGTATTCGATTCGAGTCGGAGTGGAACATGTACGATATATACACTGGTGTCGGAGGGCAAAATAATATTGGCAATGAGAATAAAAGGACGTATATTATCGTATGTATCTCTTGGGAGGCAGGCGTGTACGAGCAGGGAGGGAGGGAGGTTGGGCGAGTCGAGAGAGACGGGGGGGGGGGGGGTATACTCGATACGAGAGATGTATGTACTCGATCTCATGCATGGCCGTAGTCGTATGCACGACCATAGACGGGGGGGGGGGGGGGAACTGCTTTTGATCGGCAAACAGAATCCAGGATTTTAAGAACATGGGGACCGTGCTTGATAGGCAAACGGAATCCAGGATTTTGGAAACATTGCCCCACTCCGAACACAGACGTGTCCGCCTGCCGTTCTGCAAAACTCTTACTTTTAAGAGCGTGTGGGGTGTGTTTTTTTTAGTAGTGAAAAGGTTAATGACCCGACGCCCCCCCACCCCCCCCCTCCCCCATCCCCCCATATGTCCGCCTGCCGTTCTGCAAAACCGTTGTATCTAACAGCAACAAGCTGGCCGAAGCGTTCGAGGGTCTCCCCGAGAACGAGCCCTGCGGGGAGGACGAGGTGGTGGTGGACAGCCAGGACCGAAAGGAGGAGCTGGAGGCGGCGCAGGCCAAGCCCCCGGCTGGCGGCGCCCACGTGAGTCTTAATTAACCCTCCCCTTAATCAGTAGTGGCCCCTCTCTAGGGCCGGTCGCCCGCTGACCAATGCATGTGGAATCGCTTGGCACAGATGTGATTGGCCAGTCAGGGTCGCAGTGCGTGGAGCATATAGTGCTGGTTGGCGCTATAGTGCCGGTTGAGTAGTGCCGGTTACCCGCTAACTAGTGCCTGTGGAATGAATCGCTTGGCACAGATGGGAGTCACCAGCAGTGTGGTATTGATAGTGTGCGGAGTAACTAGTGCCGGTTGGCGCTATCTATAGTGCCGGTTGAGTAGTGCCAGTTACCCGCTAAATCGGGCCCGTGGAATGCTTGGCATAGAGGGGGTTCACCAGCAGTGTGGTATTGATAGTGTGCGGAGTATATAGTGCCGGTTGGCGCTATATATAGTGCCGGTGTTGTTAGCGGGCGCATATCATACCGGCACTATATAGAGGAACCGGCACTACTGTATACCAGGAACCACTCTGTACCGAAATATAGGGCACATTTCTACACTAATATTCAATACAAACGCCCCTTGTATTCATGGACAGAGTGTTTTTTTCCTCGGAGGGTCCTCCCTTCACTCCAGGAGCTCGGTATACCTGCATCCCAAAACTGACTTTTCAGTTTAACAAAATGGCACAGATATAAGCTTAACCTCGCGAACAATCCCATTGATATCGTAATTGTAAAATATTCGCGTGATTCCTTCGATGCTGGTTTCATTTCATTTTACATCGTTTGTTGTCATGTCATGGTCATGGTCATGTCATTCCGTTTTCAATTCACTCTTTTTTTTTCGCTTTCTTTAGTTTCCTTTCTTGTCATTTCATTGGAACTAGTTTCGAACTCGTTTATGTTTCCTTCTGATCCATTCTCCATTTCTTTTTCCACTCCCCCTACCCCCCCCTTCACTCAATCTCGTCTTTTTTCTTTTTTTTCTTCCAGTTCGTTTCGTTTTTTGTTTGTTTTCGTTCTCGTTTTTTTTTCCTCTCGCGTCATCATCAAATCTCATTTCGTCTCCCTCCTTTTTGCTTCGTTTTCCTGTTTTTTTTTGGCGGTGCGGACTGACGGCGAGCAGTTCTACCAGCCGCCGCCGCCCCCTCCAGCGGTGTACTACGCGAGCGCCGGCGGCCACGCAAACAACGTCGCCGCTCTCGGAGGAATGATGTACGGCATGGGAATCCAAGGCGGCGGGTGGGTTGGTATTCCCGCGGTTCTGTTTGTGGGTCCGCCCGATACGGACGACAGACGGTCGGGCCGGCGAACAGTTTGGTCGTTGTTGGGTGTAACTGCAGTTTTGGTCGTTGTTGGGTGTACCTGCAGTTTTGGTCGTTGTTGGGTGTAACTGTAGTTTGGTCGTTGTTGGGTGTGCCTGTTATTTTGATCCTTGTTGGGCGTGCCTGTAGTTGTGGTCGTTCTTGGGTGCACCTGTAGCTTTGGTCGTTGTTGGGTGTGCCTGTAGCTTTGGTCGTTGTTGGGTGTGCTTGTATTTTTTGGTCGTTGTTGGGCGCACCTGTAGTTTTGGTCGTTGTTGGGTGTACCTCGTACCACTCCACTGTTGGAAATATCGATTTAGAACCGACTTCGATAGAATAAACAACAAACGAACAAACACACCCAAAAACAATCGAATCGATCTCGATATCAGATATAGACTGAAGCTTTCGTTCAGCATCGGCATGAAATGAAGAAAAACGTGGGGGTTTGTGTATGTATACCAGGGGATGGAGGAGAAGGTAAAACACGCTCGATACGATATACCGAAAAAACCCCGATTATTTAGATATACTGCTGTCTAAACTTTCGGAAAACCCGATTATTTAGATATACTGCTGCCTAGACTTTCGGACACGATATCCCAACACTACTGCTGTAAGTACCACTATTGATACGTACCATACCCCCACCCCGTTTCTCCACCGTGCAAGCAAGGCGTGTATCTGTGGAATTTTGTAGGGATGCGAGGGTCTATGGTTCATACGACTACGGAGATGCATGACATGAGTACCCCCCGCTCCCTCCCTCCCTCCCTCCCTCCCCCCCCTCTTCCTTCCCGTCTCTCTCCCCTCTCCCTCCATGTGCGTACACGCCTCCCTGTGTAGCGCGACCCGCAGCCACGACCCGCCTCCTGCGTACGGTGAGTGTGTCTGTGTGTGTGCGTGTGTGTGTTTTTTGTTTGTCTTTCGGGCATGCTCGCCTTTTTTCTTGTTTGTTCGCGGTTCACCAGGGCACCACTCTGAACGGAAATATAAGCACCTTTTGATGTTGAATTTAGAGTGCGCCTTATACTTCGTTCCCTTCCATAGCGGCACGTAGTTCTTTTGTTCGTCGTTTTGCTTTGGTGTTGGTGTTGGTGTTCGTTCGTTCGTTCGTTCAGCTGTGTTGGCTATATAAAGCACCACCCACCGGCTTACATAAGCCGTGCGACAATGTTGGCTACATAGTGGGGAGTGCTTCATAACCATGACATATTTATCGTATACAGTATAATCAACCACGTGTTTCTTCGTCCCTTGGTTAACCCTTTTAGAACCGCAGTCTCGTTTTGGGGAAAAACCACTCAAATTGCAAGTAGTTTGTCCCCAAAACGGGACTGCGGTTCAAAAGGGGTTAACCCCCCCTGCCCCCCCCCCGCCACCACTGGTGCAACCAATGTCTGCCTGGTCGGTGAAAACCCGACGTGCTCTCCGTCCCGGCATTTTATATGGGGATGCGAGGGTCTATGGTCGTACGACCACGGCCATGCATGACAACTAGCCCCCCGCATGACAACGACCCCCCCCCCCCCCCCCCCCCTCCTCTATGGGCGTACGACTACGGCCATGCATGAGATCAAGTACATCTCTCCTATCGAGTACCCCCCCCCCCCGCCCCCCCGGCTCCAACGCCTCCTGCGGCTGCTCTGTGCTTTAGGCGACGGTTGCTGAAGTTCCCCCAAATCGAATGCGCCCGCTTAACGTGTGCTCGACGAGCGCCCCCCCCCCCGCCCCACCGATCCTACAGTAGTCATCCCTTTGTCCCGTTATTGTTCACCTTGACCACACGAAAAAATGTTGTACGTACGATCGTACGATAGGAATGTAACAGCAGCAGACTCTGACGTAAAAATGCCGTTAATGCCGTATCTGGGCGGAAGTACAAGGACTGCTTCGTCTTCAAATTGACGGATAAACGTTCCTTAAATTTTCGGCCAGAGCGGAATCATTCATGGACGGAAATGTAAGGACCGTTGGGGTACAAAGTTGAAGACCAGAGTGCTCTTACCTTTCCGTCCAGAGCGGTATTGTAATACGAGTATGTATGTACGTCTCAGTAAGCTAAAAAGTTTTTTCGGGCCGTTCGGCCGCCGAAGAACAAACTGCTGCTGCTGCTGTTGTTGTTATTGTTATTGCTCATTTTTTGCTGTTGTTGTTTGTTGCTGTTTAGTTGTTATTTGCTGTTTAGTTGTTGTTTAGTTGTTGTTTGCTGTTACTACTGTTGCTGCGACTACGGCTGCTGCTGCTGCTGCTTCCGTTGTTGTTGTTGATGTTGTTGTTATTTTTTCAACACGACGAACGTTCTGACGATGCGTGTGTCGGCCACTGCAACGAACACGATGCTGCCATTGCCAATATGCATGCGCCGCAGACGGAGACGACGACGACGAGGAGGAGTATGACCAGGACGATGACGAGGACGAGGACGAGGACGACTTCAGCGTGCCCATGGTCGGCGCCTCCGCGTCACAGGTGAACAGAACTAAAAAACGAAACGCACGGGGCAAAGCGGGATTTGGGCGGGGAGGAAGGGGGGGGGGGGGGGGGGGGGGTGCGTACTCATATTGTTGCTGCCTTCATCATTTGACCATTCACCACGCATCCCTCTCGAGACGGAGCACCGCGGGGGGGGGGGAGGGGGGGAGGGGGGGGGTCACTCACTTGTTGCTTCCCTTACGCAGTCATTTGACCATTGACCACGCATCACTTTCGAGTCAGAACATTCGGCAGGCGGGGGGGGGGGCAGGCAAACCCAAAACAATAACGCATGGAGCAAAGCGCGGTCGGGGGGCAGACCGAAACCCAAAACCAGAAACACACGAGGCAAAGCGGGACCGGGCGGAGGGGACGTACGTATTTGTTGCTTGCCTTGAGGTATTTGACCAATGACCACGCATCCCTTTCGAGACAGAGGAGCACCGTTCCTACTCCTGATAAGAGACACTTCCAACATTTGGGCGCTCATAGCGTTTTTTCCACGTCCCCGGGGAGGAGATGGCAGCCAAGAGTCCGAGTCTCGAAGCTGAAAGTGCTGAGAGATACGAGCAGAGTGCACTGTCAGATTAATCTTTTACGGGGGACCATAGTAAATAGGACCAAATATTGTTATTAAAAAAAAGGTAAGTATATACCAGGTAGGTTTTTGTCTTTACCGTAGGTCCTATTTAATGTGGTCCCCCGTAATACGACAGCGGTTAGACGGCGTCAACTGGCCAGAGGATGAGGGGCGGGGGGGGGGGGAGATTTGCGCATAAACGCACTGATTTTAGTCGAGAGGAGCAGCGCCATCATCGACGACACCACAAAGACCCGAGAAAACAAGAACGTCTTTGTTTTTGTGCTGTTCTGCCATACCAGGTACATACCATCCTGTGCAACCCCCCAACCGTGTTTTGACACGCTGCTGTTTCTCGTTTTGTTGTGCTGTTTTGCAATACCACATACTGAAGAAACCCCCAAACCATTTTTTAGTTGACACGCTGCTGTTTCTCGTTTTTTGTACTGCTTTACCGTACCACACTGTACAGCCCCCAACCGTACTCTTGACGCGGCTATCAAGCTCTTTTGTCCACACCCGTGTACATACATACACCCATGCCTCGCAGATGACCGAGCTGAGGCGCCTGGCACGGATTCGCACGAGGGCCCTGATGTCGGGCGACCCGGCCAAGGTGAACCGCACGCAGTGCAGGATCAAGTACCTCAAGTGGCAGATCGAGACGGGTGCCTGATCGCGCCAGAGGGAGAGAGGGAGAGAGAGCCTCGCACAACCAGAGCGCGCGCGGCAGTGCTCTCGGGACGCATGGGGCAGGGGCAGCAGCAGCAGCAGCAGCAGCAGCGGCAGCGGCAGCAGCAGTACCAGCAGCAGCAGTACCCCGCAGCAGCAACTCCACGACGTACCACGTTCTGGCCGAAAATCTACCGACCGCTTGGTGTGTCAATCAATATCAATCACCAAAACCGTCCCTACATTTTACTTTCCAGAGTGGTACTGCATAATACAGTAGTAGCCTGCGAAGCCGAAAAAAAAAAGGCGGCCACATGCGTGCGCTCAAAAAGAAAACAAAAAAAAAACGAAAGAAAACGTGCAGACGGCAGCAGTAGGAGCAGCAGCTATACATAGGTAGCTGCAACCAAGTACCTCTGGTTTCGCTTGTTTCATTCTCGCGAGGAGGAGGAGGAGGAGGAGGCGTTGAAACGGGATCATCCTCCGTCCCTCGCCTTTGTTCCGTTGAGATGGACGGCAGCTTTTTTTTTTCGTTTTTCGATATGATCATGGTCAGCAATCATATCATACCTACAGCAGTATTAACAGTATCATTTTTTTTTTGCCGGGGGTTTAAGATGGTAAAAAACGTGTGGAGGTTTGGACTGGATCGAAAAACAAGGTGTCACTGATGGACGGGCGGGGGGACGGACGTACCGGGTAGCATGTGGGTTACTACCCAAGCAGTGCTCAAACTGCTACACGATGCGAGTTCTGCACGAAAGTTGTTACACGGCAGGCGTTCGGGGGGCGGGGGGGGGGGGGGGGGGGGGGGGGGGGCTTGGAAGGTGACTTGCGATTGCTCCGATAGCGTAGCCCGTCCGAGATCCGTCGACTGTTGTCGACCTCTTCCTCATTTTTTCAGCTGTCATGTGACTTATACTCGTACGTTTCACGGTGTTTTACCCTTTAAGGTCTTGACAACTGCGCCCCACATTTGTTTTTAGGGAAAACTACTTGAAGTTAGTGTTGCGTCATTTTTGCTGTGAAAGGATTAAGGGGGAGGGGTTACCCCCGAAGAAGCGATGCGGTTGCGTCTGGGGGAGGGATGGGGAGGGGGGGTACTCATGTCGTCCATGGCCGTAGTCGTATGACCATAGACCCTCGCCTCCCTACAATTCCGGGACGAAGAGCGCGTCAGGTTTTCACCGACCGGGCAGACACCGCTTGGGAGGGCGGGGGGTGGGGGAGGTAGTGATGGGAACGGCGTGGTACCTGTAGAATTTGTACGGTGTGGTACCCGTAGAATTTTGATCGCCTTTTCTTTGCTGCCTCGCGAAAGGCAACCTATTTTCAGAAAGTGCGAGGGACCGGAGGGGCCGCCGATCAGCGAGGAAGAGGGGAAGAAAGGGCGGCTGCAAGCGGTGGAGGTAAATGGTGGTGGATGAGGGGAGTGGGTGGGTGGTGTCTGACGGCACGAAGCCCGGCGTACGCTCATATGGCGCGTGCCACCGGAGTAAGCAAGGGTAACATACAACATATGCCGTGAAAGGAGGTGGCTTTCGGTTATGCCCCCACGCGACTGGGGGCGTGTGTGTGGTGTTTGTATGTAGTAAGCCCTGATCAAGATTTTTACGGATGTAGGTTGCAGCGAATAGCACTAAGTACATACCTGGTACAATAAACGGTATTGCAGTGTACAGCAGTATATAGCACTAGGTCACACGCGATGGGACAATTCGTCCTTGCTCTCGATCGTGTTCGTTCGTGCGCTGTGGTGCTGTTCGAGCCGTGCGCCGATAGCCGGTGGCTGGCTTTGGCGGCTGGCTATGGCTAGCCGATGGGTTGTGCAAACGTTGGTTATCAACCGATAGCCGGTGACTATCGCGCGTTGTGTCTCTGTTCATATCTATTCTTGCCGCCTTCTCCTATTCTTTCGGATTCGCAGTGCCCACCACTAATAGCCTTTTATTTATTGGCAGTGGCCACCATTATTAGGCGTGGTGCGACACTCCAACGCGCCGGTGCTGCGATGAGAGATGAGGAGGGGGGGGGGGGGCGGAAATGGGTCCGCCGTCGCTTAATTGTGATCGTCTCCCGGACGGTGGTGCGACGCGAAGAAAAGGGCTCACAACACGTACGTCTATCTACAATAATAATACCACCACCAGTAGTAGTATAGAACATGCATTCACTCGAATTACATCGCCAAGGTTGGCGAACGCGACCAACTCAACGAACGCCCGCGCGTTCAATCTTGCTTTCTTAAAAACGAGTGTGAGATTCGACCCTCGGTGCCCTGCCGGCGACGCCGAGTGTGAAGGTGTTGTTACTGCATACCTGGTACCAGGTACTGGTACTGTATAGCTCTATACTTAAAGCAATGTGAGCTGCCTGGCTGGGTAAAATATCATTTTTTTCGATCGATTACCCAGCCCAACCAAGACGAACCTTCTAATTATAGCATCGAGCACGGTTGGACGCAAACGAGAAAGAAGAGGGGACGTCTAACCACAGACAGCTAGGGGGGTTATCCTCTTGCCGGTGCTCTACGACATGGTCCGCAGCCGTCCATGGACGTTTGATCCACCATGTTGATGCCGCTTACCTGGTACAAAATATATGGGGTGCTACCTACAGTAAGTACTTTAGTAATAATAGTGACTCAATGAGAGATGAACTATTGGCCGGGGTGATAAACCATCGATCGATTGCCCAGCCCAGGGCAAGCCTTACGACGGCGTCAAGCACAGCTTGGCCCTGACGAGAAAAGGAATGAGCGAAACAGGAGGGATACCATATACCCTCTTGCCTGTGCGCTGTGATATGGTCCACAGAGGTCCATGGATCTTTGATCCGTTGACATGGTCAGTTTGTTGCAATACGTGGTAGTACGTCCAGTGAAGATAGATGCTGTTACGGTCCTGTGATCGACAGTACGTACCGGAGGTGGAAAAATGATCGATCGACTACCCAGCCCAGGGTAAGCCTTATAACAGGATCAGGCACGATTTGACCCTAACGAGAAAAGAGGGGAGCGCGAGGAACAGTAGAGTTTTCGTTTCAACTTTCCTATGCATGCTCTGGCGATGTGGTTCGACCCATGATATATACCTGGCATCGTGTTGTCAGTTGCAAAAAAATGTGAAGGAGGTAAAAGAGAAGATGTAGCCCACCAGGTACTCAACTACCGGTACCCGGGATGGTGAAAGATCGATCGATTACGATAGGATCAGGCACAGCCAGTTTGACCCGAACGAGAAAGAGGGGAGAACGAGGAACGGGAGGTGTATCCTCTTCTACAGGTGCTCTACGACATGATATGGATACTGTCGTATAAGGATCCATGTCGATTACCGTTCGTTATCCATAGATTTCTCGAATTCTGTAACGGCCAGCGAAAGCAGCAACCAAATTCGAGTACGTATAAATAACTGAACTTCAGCACCCAACCCCGGGCGAATGGAGAATAGGTTGATCGTCGTGCCGGGGCGGAATCGGTGGTTTTGCAACCGTCAACCGACCGGGGCGCGAAATCAACCTATCCGCGATCCACGATGACCGAGACGAGACGGAGAACGGAGACAGAACCGGGGAACACATCCCGTCCGACCAGCTGAGATCAACATTGCCCCCATTCCCGCTTTGCATAAGCCTGCAGAAATAGTTGAACTCCCCACTGATACGTAGCAAAAAGGAAAAAAATCAGAACTAATCCGCGTCGACCACTGCTGGCTGCTGTGCAATGACGGAGTTCAAGCGAACGTCAGAAGAGCTGACGAGGGTTGAGGAGGTGCTCAATTCTCTCACCAATGGTTCCTCCACCTCTGCGCCGGAGAAATTCGAAATGTTCTGCTCGACCAAGGCAAGCTAAAATGCAATTTTCGGTGTCTACTACTGCGAAAAGTGATCCAAGACTAATTTCAAGTAGTTTGTCTCTAAAAACCGAAAAACCCAAGAACGCCCACAGCAGTAAAGATCAATCCAAAACCCCTCTCATGTTATTTAATAGTGTAATTATTACAGCAGTATTACTACCACTACTCACGGGGGGGCAGGACCTACAGTACACACAAAAACCTACTGGTACCAGGTACCTGGTATATATTTATTGCTGTTTTTACTAACATTTTTTTTTTTGTTTTTGTTTTGCTCATCCCATTTATTATCTTCGCACATCTTCTTCTCCCTCTCCCCTTCCCACTCGTAACTCAGATCCGGGGTCACATAGCAGGCTCTTCTCCCCCCTTCCCGCTACGGTACGTGCCTTCATTTTTATCGCGAGAAGATTTCAGCCTTTTCTTCCCTCGTCGACTCGCATCGAATTGTGCCTACCCACGCCGCTGCAAGGCGCTCTCAACAATTGAATCCTTTTTATTTTTATTTTTGCAAATAAAGTCAAAGTCCGACCCACCTGGGGCTCGAACCCAGGACTCAAACACAAGTAGAATTCGAGGTTAACCAGTTGAACCACGGGGGCGATCCAATAATACGAGGTACTACATTACCACTTTGTCCCGAAATATCAGGACCATTTGTACATTAATGTCCAATACAAACATTCCTTATATTTCGGGACAGAGTGATAGGTGTTTCACACACCAGCCGCATGGTGTGAAACAATAACAATGATGATAAAGAGAGTGCCGGTCATACGAGTATACAGTCTTCCTAGGGCTCCAGCACCTTTGTGTGACCACGGACTCCTTCGTCAGGGAGTTAATGTGAGAACAACAACAACAGTATAGTAAGAAAGGTACCGGCAGTGTACGATGAGGTCATCAACGACCATCAAACAACATGCCAGAGGTACGTACGACAGCAGCAGCAGTATGAAACCTGTGGGTATCATAACCTGTAACCGATCGGGTTGCCTTTGTGTTCCGGTCCCGCAAATACTCCGCAAACACCCCTCATCCTATCCAGCAGTTGGGTCTTGGGTGGTGTGCCTGCAATTGCTCGATTGCTGCGGGCACCTCAACGCTCTGCGGATGGAATCTACGCGTGTATCAGGTTGCCTGCTACCGGGTGCCAGGTACCGGGTATTTATGTAACGGTGTGCTTGAAAAACCACAGCAGTATTATAGGGACTCGATGTGTGTGTGTTCTTCACATTAAACCGTTCTTTCTACCCGTCGACATCCAGCACAACCAGTGTCCGTGCCGATTCTTTAATCCTAGAAGAGATACAAGTTCTGTGGTCACAAAACTACGCCACAGAGATACTACGTTGCCACGTGTGCAGTATGCACTGCAGTGGGCAATGCATTAAAATGAATAGTGGTACCAGGTACCTGGTATGATAACAATCCAGGACGCTGCTCTAATGGCTGCGATACGCAACCGGCAGGTTCCGGTGTTTTTAGTTACAGTCGGTAGTAGAAGCATACCGGTAACATCATCAGCCGCTGACGTGCGATCACAGGGCTCACGTGTTACTGGTGAAGCAAACTTTGCTTAAGCCGCTCGCCGTACTCAAAGGGCCACCGTAAATCAGGCACGACTCGTCACTGCTGTGCGTACATGGTACCTCCGCCGTCTGATGTCGTTTTTGGTCGACCCCCCCCGGACGCCCCGTGACGAACGCCGAACAGAAACGCCTGGAGAACGAGCTCTCTCAGAAAGTCTCGAAGTTCGAGAAACGGCTGAGCGAGACGGACCCCGTATCGGGGGCGCCGCGGTACGGAGAAGGCATGACTGCCAAGGTGGGTAGGTAGCCTTGGACAAAACGGACAAGCTGCATATATATATATAGACCGCAGAATGGATGCTGCCTTGAAGGTTGAGCGCGACGCCCCTCGTCGTTTCTCGTTTCATGCTGTCATGCCTCCGTTTGGCCCGGGGCTGCGGCGCGCCGCGCTGCGACGCGCTGCGCCGCGTGAATAATTCGTGAACGGTCCAGTCCTTTTTTCGATCGACGGGGTCCTACTCCCGTACGTCTCCGGCAGCAGTAAACTACTCGTACGAATAATAACTTAAACGTCACCAGCTGGCGTAAATCTGCCCGTTAAAGCGCACCGCGCTGCGCAGCGTAAATAATTCGTGAATACTCCCTTTTTCGATCGGCAGGGTCCTACTGCTGTGCGTTTACAGCAGCAGTACTGTAAAGAATAACGTAAGACCCTTGGACATCACCGGCTGGCGTAAATTCCTCCCGTTCAGGCGAAGTTTTTCAGGCATGCCCGAATAAAACGATGCTGTTCTTAATTAGGGAAGGTTTCGTCACGAAACTGCTGTAAGGAATTATTCCCCGGTGTTTCCGGCTTCTTCGGCTAACGGCGGCCACCGCCCCGACCCGGAACTCTCATCCCTAACCCTAACCTGTGGCCTGCTCGGTTGGTGTGCCAGCTGGTCGCAGTGCTTGGAAAGGCTCTGTTTGATGTTCGGACACATCTATCCTAAGGGAGTTCACCTGAAGGGGTAAGTCTGCGCGAACGCGGGACATCAAACGTTGCCCCCTCTCTCTCTCTTGCCCCGGTTTTTATATTCATTTTTGCTTTAAAACCGACCTCCATGCGGCCCAGCCATAAGTGGTGGGACGCGCCGCGTTCAGCGTTCCCCGCGCTTCGGGGGTGGGTTTTATGCCCCATGTCGATCATTGGGTTTTAGGGCGTCTTGCTGCCGTCAACACCCGGCAACACCGCGGGCTCGCCGTGCAGTAGGGGGCGGCGGGACCGTGCGGATACAGCACAGTCGTCGCGCAACTTGTTCGCGGTTAAGTCGCGCAAGGTAGCGAGAGCTGTGGCTTTTTTACGGCCGTCACTCTTTTTCCCGCTACGAGTACTCTTGTGCCTTTGCTGCTGTAGCAATTAGAAACGAGCAGAGCACCTACCGAACAACGGAAAGAAAAAATATTTGCACTACTACTGTAGATGCCGAGCTCGCCGGTCCCGGACAGCATCAACGAATATACGAGCATGCTTGTCGCTCCTGTGACCGCAACCGCTGCGCCTACCCCCCCCCCCCCCCCCCCCCCACCCCCTTGTCGTTCTCGCTCATACCCCTATCGTCCTAGCAGGTGATTGCGCTGGCAGCCAAGCACCAGACGCTTCTCCAGCGGCTGGTGCAGGCGGAAGCCGAGGTGACAGCCGCGGTGTCGCGACACGAGTCTCTCCAAGCGGTTGCTACGGAGGAAGAGCGAAAGGTTTGTCGTTGGTTCGGACAAAAAAATTATCGCCCCCCCCCCCCCCGGCTTTATCTTGTCCTGTTTGCTCGGCCCGGGCCATGGCCATTGAATTACTTTTTCGGCCGTCGTCATGATATACCCTGGTAGATAGATAGATAGATATATAGATAGATAGACAGATAGATAGATAGATAGATGTTCGCGATACAAAACGAGTCCGATTTTCCTGGTGGGCCCTTGAAAAACTGTTGCAGGTTTTCAATCTCAATGACTGGACAATTGGGACGTTTTGGGCTTTTTGAGGTTTGAAACTTTCGCTCCTACAGTATTTTCTTTGTTTTTGTTTCAGCCGTGTGTGGTCGGTCGCCCTGACGGTGCCGCGGCTTCCGCGAAATTTCGTCGAACGCTTGGTCGGGCTGTTCGGTTTTTGGTGACGAAACGAAAGCCTGTTTGGTCGGAACGCACGTCTTCGCGGTTAAGCGTGGAAGACTGCGGCGCGGCTTAAAAAAAACACCGCGCGCGGGAGCGCGCCCATGTTGGCGTGAAAAGGTGAGCGTGGTATTTACAACGATGGCTCGTCCATCGAGGGGTCGTGTCAAGAGATTGGTGCGTATGATACTACAGCAATACTAGCAATGCGGCTAGCGGGTCTTGCGAATGAAGCTCAGTCTCCTCGTTACAACTGCTCTACCAGACCTCTTCGATGGGGGCGGGCACACCATGCACCGCGTACTCCTTCCCGCAAGCTCGTAGAGACTTCTGCACCCTGTTCACCTGTTTTGCGGAGATATGCAGTTGCGGTTCGATTAGTTCTACGTAGAGAGCATCAGCGGTAGAACTAAAACATGCGGCTTTCGCCCGGGGAGCCCCTACGTTAGAGTTTTGTTCAGGGCCGGTCGTGGAGGAACTTGAACGAGGAACGTGGAAACCCAATCACCCCGCCCCCTCCCCCCCTCCCCCCGTCCCAAACTATACTGCGTTACGTCGCATTAAAATACTGCCTTATGTACGCTGTAAGGTGCTCGGTTGGCCTCTTTTCCCAGTGGAGGCTTTTTGTTTGTTTAACTCGTGTTTCATGGGGGAAGGCAGCATACCAACCGTACGCGCGTACGCGCTCTAAACGTCGCGCACTACCCTCCCACGCGCGGACGTGTCCGCGAACGACGCCTTTTAATGTTTCCGTGAAAAAGCGCGAGGCGGAGCGCCTGCAGGAAGAGGAGGCGCGGCTTCGGATCCGGCTAGCGGAGGCCGAGGAAGAGCGGAGAAAAGCGGTGAGAGTGGCGACCTCGCCCGTTGCTGCTTTACATCGTGCCCCCTGTTTGTTTGTTTGTTTGTTTGTTTTGTTTTTTTCTTTCCCTCCCTCCTTGCTTGAGCGCTTGGGGTGCTCCCGGGTGGTATGCGTAAGGTTGCATGTTTCCATCAACGACAGGGTAGTATTAATAGTTTTTGTTTCCTGCCAAACGCGGCTGTATATTAGTCCAACTGCTTATGGCTGTGGCACCGCACGGTGTGTTATGTTCCGGCTGTCACGTCTCCTGTAGATTCGCGCGAGACGCTACCGCTAGATAGCACCGGTCAGACGGGTATACGACGGGCCGCGGTGGGAACCGTCCCTACCCGCTCACGTTTCTTCGCGCTCGGGTGCAAGCAATGTCTGTCTGGTCGGTGAAGCCCCGACGTGGTGTCCGTCCCGTCATTGTAGGGATGCGAGGGTCTATGGTCACACGACTACATCCATGCATGATATCGAGTACAACCCCCGTCCCCACCACTGCGCACCCCCCCCCTACCTCCCATTCCATCCCCAAAACTCCGCTCCCCGGTGGCCGATTGTCCGACTATCGGCCTAAATATTTACCAGGTATGATTTGTCATCATCTTTCAATTCCCCCTTTGCCGATGCACCCGTTGCGCTCCGCCACGCCCCACCACCCCCACACCGTGCTAGGCGCTTTCGCAAAGCATTCTCGAACAGCAGCGCGAACTCCTGGCGGCCGAAGCGGGTCGAAGCCGAGAAGAGCGGCTACTTGAGGCTGAGGAGGAGGCAGCGAGGCTAGCCGAGGACAAGAGCAGGTTGGGTTGCTAATCCTCGCAGGACGCCAGCATACGTTCCCCCCTGGTGTACGAAGAACATCTTAACACGTTTTGTTTTTGTTGTGTGTTCGTTGTGTATGTTGCGTTTGTTGTGTTATGTGTTGTTTTTGTGTTGTGTTGTGTTGAGTTGAGTTGAGTTTGTTTGTTGTGTTCGTTGTGTCCGTCTGCCTGTTTGTTTGCGTACTTGATTGGTTGTTGCACCTGGCTCGCTTCCGCGCTCACTCGCGTGCGCGTGCGGCGGTGATAGCGGGGGGGGGGGGGGTGAGGAAGAAGGAGCTATTATAATGAGGAGAAGAAGCAGATTTTTGTTCCACAACACGGGTCTGCGCCGGGGAGGGATTTCGCCAATTTTCTGGTGCAAGCGTCGCGCGTGTCCGAGGTTCGAGATATGTTTCCACTTTTGTTAAGTGTGTGTGCGCTCACTATCAAATAGCAGTAATATTGTGTATAGTGTTAACAGCCGAAACTAACCGTATGCTCGAAGGCGGGAACGGGAGGCCCAAGAACTGACGGGCTCGGTGGCTGTAGGGGCTGCGGGGGTGGAGGACGGATTGCGCCGCATTGACGACGCCTGCGGAGGAAACCCCGCAGAAAAGAAAGCCGCCGTGGAAGCGCTGCACCAGGCAAGCGATGGTTTTGGTAGTCGTCTTCGTTCTTGTTTTTTTTTTCTCGGTGTGGTATTGGTATGGTAGAGAGGCACGTGTTGAACGTCTACGTGCCGAGGGAATAGGGGGCAAGGAATTGTAGTTTCACCGAGTACACAAGAAAACAGGGACGCACGAAAAAAGACGAAAATGCTGGCGCAAGGGGGGAAATCGATTGTGTCAGCTCGAGTGAAAGGGTGCAATAACGGGGAGAAGCTTCGAGTGTAGTTGAACGGCGCACGGCATACCGGTGTGGTGCGAGTCGCCGCAGGGGACGAAGCGCCACGACTCGGGCGCTCCTGTACGGCTACGCTTCACCCGAAACCTCCTCGCGGCTTGGTTTGCTCGGCTGCCGGTTGATCCACGGCAGGCAGTACCGACCAGCGAGTGCAGCGATGTGCAATATGCCGGTTTCAAGCCGCGGCTTTCGTGTACTTTTCGTTGCGACTCTGCCGTACCATCGTCGAGCAATTTGCCGTACAACTGTCGGTCGTTCCTGTCAGCCATCGAGTGAAGCTTGAGCGCTCCCCCCTCCCTCCCCCCACGCCCGCTGCGTTTTAGATCTTGCGCAATGTCGCCTCGAATCCGGAGGACCCTCGGTTTCGACGAATAAAGCGAGACAACGAGAACTTTCAGCGAGCGCTAGGGCGTTTCGAAGGAGGCATCCAGATCCTCTTGTCCTCAGGCTTCAGGATGCAGGTGAGAACAAATTTAGTCCCGCTTTTTCTAGCGTTTTTCTCATCCAACCATCGTCCTCTTCCTCGACCCGTTCATCCATCCACCCACCCATCCATCCTCTCATCCTATCCATCCACCCATCCAATCATCCAACCACCCATACATCCATACATCCGTCCATCCATCCATCCATCCATCCATCCATCCATCCATCCATCCATCCATCCATCCATCCATCCATCCGTCCATCCATTGGTTGGTGTGTGTTTTCCGTCTGTGTCTGTGTGTCTTTTTGTCTTGCTGCTTTCCATGGCGCTGCGCTTGGCCCTTTGTAGGTGTGACCCCGCGCAATTATCATGGACGAACGCCCAGGGCAGGACCACCCCGGCTACGCTTTTCGCAAACGAAATCCACATCCCTCGTTACTTTCGGTGTTATCCTTCGTTCTTCTCAAAGTTACCCTGGTATATATATATATATTTTTAGTAATTTTGGACTCCTCGTTCCGGTGAGTGCTGCCCATCGTGTGCTCCACATGGTTCCACGCCTCAATTGGTGTGCTGCCTGCATGCCCTCCTCCCTGCCTATCGTCAATCTTCGGTGTCAGGTAGAGGAAGGTCAAACTGTCCTCGCGATGCACGAACCGGATATTTCTGAAGACATGGACGGGTGGAGTGAGTGGTACAAGCACATCACTGAGGCGGCAGAGAGGCTCAAAATGGAGCTGGACGAAAGATTTTGAGGCAAACGCCGAAAAACTGCGTGGTGTGCCCTGCGCGGGCGGTGGCTTGTTTCTATTTTATAATGCGAAAGGTCTATGGCGCTCTCCGTACGCGCATATAGAAAGTGCAACTCCACTCGTGGAACGTTGATCGATTGCGCTGCCACAGTAGCACCGTCTCGTCGCCGCGTCGGGGCCTCTGTTTGTTTTCAACACCAACTGCTGATGCTTCGGCTGGCCCCGTACTTCGTTCGTTCGTGAGACCCCACGTTTTGTACACTCAACAAATGACGTGTGTATGTATGTACCAGGTATCATGTATCTAAATATCGTGGACAGGATGTTGCATGATGTCGCTGGTATTTTACCCTGCGTAGGGTGGTGGGAAATTGTTTTTCATGAAGTCACTGCTGTGCGCATCATAGGAGCCAAGGAATCGGTCGTTTTGGGGAAAAAAACTGTTCTGAATATTTCCACCCCGAGGATAGAGAATTTTGTTGCCATGCTCCGGTCGCATTGATGTACATGCGTGCGTACGTACGTGGTGGACGCGACTAAAGTGGGCGCGAAATATCTATCGTCAAATACGAACGGCCCTTTGGTAGGGGGATGTTCGTCTTTGTTTTCGGTCATCACGTAGAACCAGGTATCTCGTACCGGGTACGAGTACCAGGTATTTGTTTAGTGTACCAGGTGAATGTTACGGATAGTGTTTATATGAGGTGTTGACCAAATAAATGTGCTCCTACGGCAGCCATCATCAGTCAGCCCCTTAGAGTAAGTACCGCGTCGAAACGAAAACACCGTGCGGAGTGCAGCCCGAAATGAGCCCAATGTTGCCATCTCCTTCTCCGTCAAACAATAAAATCAAACCGCAATGCTGTACCGGCGTTTGCATATATGTGCGGTGTCACCGGGTACCAATGGAGAACACGCGTACGTATTCCTCAGGTATATCTCTATTGATACTGTAGACGCGTCCCCGCCCCCGCGGGTTCTCGCTTGCGCGACGTTTTCGCGGACCGCGGGTGGGAAAATACTGCGTTATGTCTTGGTGACGAGGACGACCGTTGATGTGGCGCCCTGTCCGACAGTTCACCCGACCGTGTGCCATGGCGCAGGTGATGTTGCCACTGCAGCCTACCTGAAAACTGATTTTTAATCACCCAACGCCATCTCGGAACGTTCTGCGTGTGGTCTGATACGAAGCACGATGGGATTACTATAGTCGGTCACTGTCTTGAGATAAGAGCGATACCATGAAACCGACCTCGTTTGAGCGGTGCGCGCATACAAAGAATAGGCGAAAAACGCGCGAAACGCGTCCCCTTTTCTCGAAACGTGTGCGTTTTTTCCTCAATTTTTTCCCCTACCGTTTGACATGGAGATGTTTCTCTCGTAAACATACTCGGTCCAACAGCATGTCGCGATATCTTCTCGCGCTCTGTTCTACGAAGAACAGGAGAGCATAAAGCTGTTTTACGAAGCGGCTGCCCGACCGTGAACCTCCAACCGCCGGGCACGAGAAGTCGTCCGGAGATCAGCCGTTCGGACCCTGAAAAAAGCTTTGCGCCACCGAAATCATTTTTTTCCTGCCTTTCATTCCATCAGTATCCCCCAACAGGGGCCACGAACCGCCGGGCAAGCAGGGGACATCATGAGCGACCTCAACATCAAAATGTATCGCGATTCGCTGAAAGCAAAAACGGGCGGCAATGGATCAGAGATCGGCGTTTCGGACGGCAGCCCACCTGGGGAAGGCCGCGGACGAGCCCTTCTCGGCAACCGGTGCGGGACAAGGCACTGCCGGGGCTGCGCAACCCTGCGAAAGCGTCGTCGAGTCTACCGCGGCAAACCAGACCGAGTCCCCTGTGGCGGCTCCCGCGATAGATGGCGGTAGCCGCGCGGACGATAGCGTGGAAGCGCCACCGGAGTATATGCACGTCAACCTGCTGACATTTACATTGGTTGGCATGTTCAGCGGCCGCCCGGACCCTGACCTGGACATCTCAGCGTCAGATGGGCCCGCGCCCGCACGCAGCGAGAGTAGCGGCATGCGACGGCCGATGACAAGAGCACTAGGCCTAGAGGTGTTTCGTTCATTTTCTCAGCCTTGGGACGACCGCGACTTGGTTTTTCTGATAAATCCGGCCAGCGCCAGCAAGGGCAGGCACCGACGCCGAGGGGCTGGCGAGAAGAGGAGAGCACTGTTGGAAGAGACCGGCTGTTCTTGTCACTGGTAAGCGGAGGAGAAGACGTTCGAGAGTCCGAGGCAGGGGATGAAAACAAAACTGATGTGGAGCCTGCTTCGTGGCGAAATAATGGTCCTTGACGAAAGAAGAGGAAAATTCTCCACGGAGACACGCTGGGCTAGAGGCGAAAATAAAATCACGCCAGGAGATACTACTGGACATGGTGCAGGAGGGCCGCAACGAGGTTCAGGTCGACGAGGTTCGCAAGCAATTCAGGGGCGTTAGCTGGCCCAATCCCAACACTGGAAGTTTTTTTCGTTGAGCAACACCCCGGAGGACCCTCAACACTCAACCTTAAAAATGTTTATTGTTGGTATACCCCCGCCGCTCGGGCAGCCGTGACCCCGCCAGCGATGGCAGGCACGAAGCTTCTGCCGGATTAGCGGGGGATCAATCTCTCTCAGGCCGATCCGCTGACTTCGGCGGCGTGTTTATATGGGGGCCTGCTAGCTGCTCGTGGGATGAGCGCGGTCGCCTGCCCCGATTTCAACCCCACCCACCGCTGGGACGGTGTCACCCAGCTATTCCTTACGGTGTGCCGACGACGGCGTAACAACTGGCCAGGGATTTGATGACGGGACGCGCCGCGTGCGTTTGTAGAGTCTGACATGATGCCCTTGCGGCCATGGACCTTTCGATATACCTGGTACCTGGTAGGCCGGAACAAACAGACGTGCGGACAGCCATGCCATCGCGGCATTGGGCAGGTGCCGGCAACTTTGTGGCGCGCTTCTAGAAACAATCGACTTGATGCGCGTTGTCCGGATCAGTAAATAATTGCCGGCGCGATCTCGGGCAACGATCTCGGGCTACAATAGAGGTACACCACATCACCCGGCTTGAAGACCGAATTCTCGCGGGGCGTGGCCTCCCTGCACAGGCGAGGTCTCCACAACTGACGAGGTTGCCAGATTTAAGGCGGGCTAGAGGCCTTCCGGCGGGCGATGGTGGACGCCCTGGGCGAGGAGTGAGGAGTAGTGGTGGCCGTGGCGGCGGTGGTGATCCAGAGGCGGGGAATGGGGGGATGCCCTCAGTTGGAGAGGGGGGGGGGGGGGCAGGGGCGAACTCATTTGTTGCTTGCTTCCGCCACTTGATCACTCACTACGCATCCCTTTCGAGATGGAGCACCGTTCCTGCTCCTAGTAGAGTCACCTCCAACATTTGGGCGCTCACTACGTTGTTGCCGTATACTACACTGAAACGTTTTGACAATCTTATCGCCTTCCTGTTTCGCCGCCAGTGGTAATCATCTATCACCTAGGATAGCGATCGTTAGGGGGAGAGCAGGAATTCGACGTTGAAGGCCAGCGACGCGACGGCCCAGGTTCGGGCCTGACATGGTTGCACTGCCATGGAAAGGGTGGGTCAAATTTGGCCTTGCGATTCGTCGACGCAGCAACGGGCAGCCATGTCGAGCTTTAACTGACCCGTGACTTGACTATACTCCGAATTCCTGCTGAAGGTTCTGGGCGAGCAGGATCGCGAAACCAACTTCCACCAGCCTCCGGTATAGCACGAATAAGTCCACCGCTATAGGGCGCTTCTTCAGTAACACGGACAAGGGGACGCCGGCTACGTCGTCCTGCATGTAAACCAATCCTCTGTCCTCGTCAACCGCCAGGGTCCTCCATATGCAATACGATCGCCGGCTACGTCGTCCTGCACGGGAACCAATCCTCGGTCCTCGCCAACCGCCACAGGGTCCTCCATATGCAATACGATCAGTTCGCAGGTGCTCGCGACACGGATTATGCAGTTAGTTGCGTATCAACCTTAGAGACGGAACAATTCTCCGTGCAGCTCCTTTACCGGCTTTACCGTGACGCGTGGGTTTCATCGCCGACCGCCCGTCGGTGTGAAACCGGTCTTTCGTCGTTTTTTTCGCAGGCGTTGTAACTCGAATCGGTCAGTTTGTCTTGAGTACTAGCGGTATAAACAGTTGTACTTTGTTATTTCGCCTCCTTACGCGTACCAGGGTGCTCGGGCTTTTGTTGTCTGGTTTGCTTCGTACACGTACGTTTAGTGCGCTTTTTTCCTTGCACGTTAGAGGTGTAGGAGTGGGCTGTGAAGCGCCGCACAATCGACCCATTCTCCGAATTCTCCCGACGATGGATTTACGTAGTGACCGCTTGTTTGTTTTGTGTATAATACGTATATCTGCATCTACGACCCTTCAGGGTGGGCTATAGTGTTATCTGGTATCCTCTCTTCCCTGTTGCCGCGAAATGCCTTAGCCCCTCATCATATCTGGCAGGCGTCATCGCCTGCCGGGATCATGAGGAATTCTTCATCGTGCTTTCCGTCAAAACATCCGTCCGAGGCGAGCAAAAAAAAAAGGCTGAAAGGCAAGCGGTACATCCAGAGGAGGCCCGAGCAGAGCCAGAGGCAACCTGCATATTATGTAGCAGTTGTAGTAGTAGTAGTAGTAGTAGTAGTAGTAGTAGTAGTAGTAGTAGTAGTAGGAGGAGGAGGAGGAGGAGTAGGAGTAGAAGGGCAGACTGATTATTATATAGTTGATACTCAACTTTACAAGCTGCGCAATATGTCTCGTCTACATCCCATTTTTACTGAATTTTGTGAAAAAACGGCGGCAATCGTCAAAATCCAATCTCGAGCTTTGAGTTAAAATTGCTCGACAATCTCCGGATCTCTGGGAGTCTGTACCAGGTACCAGGTATATACCTGGTACTATGTATGGATACCGCAGTACGATAATACCGTCTCTCCTGTCCTGTTGCTGACCCTGATCCCATCACCCAGGAGAGCGACCGACCTTATATACTCCATGTATGTATGTCATTGAGGAGATTACTTGCAAGCCGCACGAACGAGCACGCGCGATCGAACTGCGTACTGCTGCTGCTGTGCTACTGTATACCAGGGTACTATATACCAGGTACCTGGTATCTGGTACACAGTATGCCGTTCGTCACGAGGTATAATACGCCTACGACCTCGAGCGCAAGCCCACAGCTCGCGCGCTGCGACTACACCAACCCCGCGTACAACTTCCAGCGGCGGTCCATCCCAGCTCTCCTCCGTCCAGCCCACCCAGCCGACTCAAGTCCTCTCCCCTATACGACCCGTACTGGCGTCGTCAACTTCTTCACGCGCGGCGCAGTAGATTGCGCCTTATATTGAGAAGGAATCCATCATCTCATCGTGGTCATCAACGGCTAGATCTAGACTCTTCTACCTCTGGAGCAACAAATAACGTGTGCGTCGAGCGCGGTGGTGAAACGTGGACAAAAAAAATGTTGAATTACACACACAAAAACCCACACACACGCATACAGAAAAACTCAAAACAAGTCACACCCTACTCTCGTATCCGAGCCGCTATGAAGAGGTTTTCTTTTCCTTGGGAAAAAATGGCTCTCGCTTCGCTCGCGCCCCTCATTATTATTATTATTTCTCTTGCCATCCGACAATCAATGCGGTGCTGCGTGCGGCGGAGAAACGTTTCGCTGCTGATAAAGCCATCACGGACAGCTTGGTGCAACTCCAACGAAAGCAGGAGAAGAAGAAAAAGAAGAGGGGGAAGGCACGGGCCGGGCACGCCGACGGACAGAGGGGAATGATAAAGAGGCCCACAGGCACTGTGTGGGCTGTATGCTGTAGTATGCTGACGATGCGGGCATAGTATCGAGATCACCTAGGGAGGGGAGGGGGGGGGAGGCGGTCTGCCCAACAGACTGAATGAAGCCTGGGTATGGCCACATCGTCATCTCGTCATCATGATGCACTCCCTTCTTTGGGACCCAAGTAGCTAGCATGGTGCCACCTGTGGGCAATAACTTTGCGTATCTGTATGCTCCAGTGCCCCTGCCTGCCTTTCGTATTTTCTTTCCCCCGCGCCCCGCCCGTGTTTGCCCCTTTTTGTCCCTTCTTTTTTTATCTTTCTTTATTTCCTGTTTGTATCTTCCGTTTTGCTTTTTTTTTGCTTTTTGCTAACTGCTTTTGTTTTTTTGCTTCGCTTCATCTTCTTTTTTAGTGTTTTGTCTGCTACACAGGCAGTAACTGTAGTATAGTGTACTATATAGTCTCTTTTTGCTTCCCTGGTGTCCTTAGTGGTGGAGTGCATAAATATGCTTGTTTTTTTATGTTTTTTTGCCTCTGTTTTACACCTCGCGATGCGTGCGAGCCTGAAATCTGCGAAAAAAATGCGCATTATCTTGTGTGTTCTTTCTTGATTTCTCGCTTTATTATTATGCTTCCTTTTGCCTGACGTGATTTTTTTCTCTCTCTCTTCCCTCTTGGATGCGTGATTTATTTTTCGATTTTTGATTTCGTTTTTTCGACGTCGAGTTGTTATTTTCCTCCTGTCTATTTTTTCTGGGTAGTTGTTGTTGTTGTTCTCACATTAACTCACAATACAATGCAGTCCGTGGTCGCAGGACAGGCTCCAATAACTCTGGAGTGGAAGAAATACCTCGGTCGTAGTAAAACAGAGGCAAAAAAAACAAAAAACAAGCACACACATATACGCACTCCACCACTGCGGACACCAGGGAAGCAAAAAGGAGAGACTAGACTACTATATTTGTTGTTGTTGTTGTTCTCACATTAACTCACAATTCAATGCAGTCCGTGGTCGCAGGACAGGCTCCAATAACTCTGGAGTGGAAGAAATACCTCAAGTAAAAAACAGAGGCAAAAAAAAAAAAAAAAAAAAAAAAACAGGCATATGCACTCCACCACTGCGGACACCAGGGAAGCAAAAAGGAGACACTATTAATAGCAGACAAAAACCTAAAAAAAGAAGATGAAGCTAAGCAAAACAAAAACAAAAACAAAACTAAAACAGACGCAGATAGCAAAACGCGAAAAAAAGGCAAGGCAAAACGGACCATACTAACAAAGACACAAAGAGGTACAAACGGGAATGAAAGAAAAATGAGAACAAAGAAGGGACAAAAAAGCGATAATCACGGGTGGGGGGGAAAGAAAATACCAAAGGCAGGCACTGGAGCATACAGACACGCAAAGTTGCCCAGATGGCACCATGCTAGTTACTTGGGTCCCAAAGAAAGGAGTGCCTCATGACGATGATGGCCATAACCAGGCTTCAGTCTGTTGAGCAGACCGCCTCCCCTCCCCCCCCCCGCCATTCCCCCTCGTCCCCCTTTCGCCCCCCCCCTCTTCCCTGTCATTCTGCACACTCGCGTTGGCGTCAACGGCTGTGGTCGTGGTCGCAGCTATTCTATGCCGTTCTGCCGATGCCTCCTTCTCATCTGTATGCCATTTCCGCATGAAGGCCTCCGCCCCTTCCTCGACCCGTTGGAACCATCTGCCGGCTTTCTGTGCTGTCTCGCGCCACCCTTCGAGCTTGATGCCAAACTCCTTGAGGTCCTCCTCAAGGTACCTCATCCAGTCCCACTCCTGTCCTCCGGAGTAACCCTTACCCCCAACCATCTCCCCAAACATCACCCTCCTCGGCAGACGCTCCTCTCCCATTCGTGTCACAAAGCCCGCAAACAAGAGCCTACGTCTGCGTACCGTCGTCTCAACGCTTTCAGATGTTGTCCTGATATTATTGATACGTAGCAGACAAAAACCTGAAAAAGAAGATGAAGCGAAGCAAAAAAAAACAAAACAAGGTCCTCTCGGTTTCTGTGGCGACCTGTACAGCGTACCGCATGTATTTGTGATACGTACGCGCGCGGACCTCGTCCTTTTTTCATGATTTTGTCTGAAGTGTCGTAGATAGATTAGCAGACTGAAGCCTGGTTATGGCCATCACATCGTCATGATGCGCTCCCTTCTTTGGGACCCAAGTAACTAGCATGGTGCCACCTGGGCAACTTTATTGCGTGTTTTGTGTCTGTATGCTTCAGTGCCTGCCTTTTTCGTATTTTTTTTTCCCCCCCGCCCGTGATTATCGCTTTTTGTCCCTTCTTTTTTTCATTTTTCCTTCACATTCCCGTTTGTGTACCTCTTTGTGTCTTTGTTAGTATGGTCCGTTTTGCCTTTTTTGCGTTTTGCTATCTGCTTCTGTTTTTGTTTTGTTTTTTTTTTGCTTCGCTTCATCTTCTTTTTCAAGGTTTTTGTCTGCTATTATTAATAGTCTCTCCTTTTTGCTTTCCTGGTGTCCGCAGTGGTGGAGTGCGTACGTGTGCTTGTTTTTTGTTCTTGCCTCTGTTTTACTTGAGGTATTTCTTCCACTCCAGAGTTATTGGAGCCTGTCCTGCGACCACGGACTGCATTGTATTGTGAGTTAATGTGAGAACAACAACCGCAACAACAACAACATTAGATGTGCTTCAGTTATCGTGTGTACTACTTTTTGCTCTTCTTTATTTTTCGTACCGAGTACCGAGGTATTTCTTCCACTCCAGAGTTATCGGAGCCTGTCCTGCGACCACGGACTGCATTGTGTTGTGAGTTAATGTGAGAACAACAACAGCAACAACAACAACATTAGATGTGCTTCAGTTATCGTGTGTACTACTTTTTGCTCTTCTTTTATTCTTCGTACCGAGTACCGAGGTATTTCTTCCACTCCAGAGTTATCGGAGCCTGTCCTGCAACCAATGCATTGTGTTGTGGGGATGAGTTAATCTGAGAACAACAACAACAGAACGACAACAACAAAACGACAACAACAAAAACGACAACAACAACAAACACTACTATTAATACAACAAAACGACAACAACAACACGACAACAACAAAACGACAACAACAACAACAAACAACAACAATAAAACAGAACGACAACAACAAAACGACAACAACAACAAAACGACAACAACAACACGACAACAACAAAACGACAACAACAACAACAACAACAAACAACAACAACAACAACAACAACAAAACGACAACAACAAAACGACAACAACAACAACAACAACAACAACAACAACAACAACAACAACAACAACAACAACAACAACAACAACAACAACAACAACAACAACAACAACAACAACAACAACAACAATGTGCAGCATGATGATCTTCAACATTGATCACTCATCATAACTTTATTGTATTTCACAGTACGACAGTACGATAATAATGATTAAAGTCGACTTTCGACTAAATCCTCGATCTTAAAACTGCTGTACTACACGAGTAATAAGAATGACTCTTGAAATGCGACAAAATTCAAAAATTGAAAATTGGCTTTCGTGAGATGACAAGGCGACGACTGTATTAGACGTAATTATTAGTGCCTATTAATGTTTTATTAATATCTACACGGTCCTTATATTTACGTCCAAAGTGGTTCTGATGACTTCTCAAAAGCCTAATAATTCAAAATCTGAAAATCCTGCATTCACCAAGTCATGGAACCTGAAATACAAACTCTTGCCTTTTTCCATTTTTACTGCTGCCAATCTCGTACTACCATTTGCAGTGGCCACGAAAGACAACCAGGTACCGGGTACACACCCACGGGACCTGTGACGCACAACACCGAGACACGGTGACCTGCTGCACCACAACCGCCGTACGTTGGCGCGCGATAAAGAGTCCTGATACCGCTGCTGCTACCTCATCCCTTCTACTAGTTCTACTCCTGTCGGTCTAAAATAGGCCCTAGCAAACGACGCTGCCATTTCTCGTGATCTCAGAGGACCGCGCGATCACCATCATCACCGCAACTGGCCGCGACTACGGACAGTGGAGCAGGATGACGAGCAGCCAAGAGGATTGCGCGCCCTCCAAGGAGAAGCTCCAGGGTATGCTGGACGAGATCCAGGCCGAGTTCGCAGTGTTTCGGGAGAGCTCGGCCGAACTCGAGGACGAGCTGGAGAAGGAGCTGGGCACAGTTGAGGCTAGGGCCAGGAAAAGCGAGGAGGAGCTGAGGCAGGCGAAGACCGCCAACAAGGAAGCCACGGCTCAGCTTGTGCGAGAGGTAAGGGGGGGTACAGAACGCCTAGTCGGCGGCGAGATTCGAGCCAGCGAGAGTGAGAGACTCGGAATGCGGGTCGGACTTGTAGACAGCGACTGTTTTGTCCGGCTGGGTGGCATTCGTTGCAGTTTTTGTTGCAGCAAGCGGCTTTGTCTTACTCGGGCTGTGTGTGTACGGGTAAAGCTTTCACCTATACCATGGTATACTACTACAGCAGCAGTAAAATATACAGCCAAGGGATCTCGTACTCGTATTTTGCCTGCCTGCTTAAGGCCAACGGCTGAGGGCACGGGCATGCCACGCAGAGAGGCGAGAACTGTGGAGAACACACGCACACGCATTGTGGTAGATGTGTTCATACATAAAAACAACATCGCTGTCCGGCAGGAGAGGCCAGGTTCGGTTGGCTGTGCACATGGTCATACGATATCATCTCTCACTCATCAGGCAGGCGATATGAAAAGCACGGTAAAAACCCGTCGCTTCCGAGTGACAAGTACGAAAGGAGGTGTACTTTGAGTTTATGCGTCCCACCAGGTCCCACCAGAGTCCCATCGCCTCAGCGCTTCGTACATCAGATATAACGAGGTACAAGGTATTCATTACTCGTATATACGCACGTACCAGTAACCAGGTACGGACAGCGAAGTACGAGTACGAGTCTAATTATTCATTTGAAAAAGGCTGCAACAGGCACAACAGAAGGGGGAAGGGGGGGATAGGCACTACTGCTGTAGGTCGTCTGCCTATCTTGCAACATGATCGATGTCGGAAGTAACATGAAGCGTGAATCATGCTGCAGGCTGTAGTGCATCCATGCATACCAGGGGGGAGAGGCACTCGGTCGCATATCTTGCAACATGATCGATATCGGAAGTTATACGATGAAGTGTGAAAACATGTTGTAGGCCGAATGAAGTGCATACACACCAGGTAGTATTCACGTCATACATATCATACATATGCCTGCGGACTGCTTATCGAGAATCGAACCCGAATTATTTCTGCGTGTAGAGCTGGATTATTGACACGAGTACTGATGTACCAGGTACATAGCTTACACCTTGACAATGTGGTACAGGGTACGTACAGGTATTGTATCAATGTGGCGTTATTAATACCTGGTAGTAGTTTTGTGACCGCAAAACGTATACCAGGTACCAGGTATCTATCTCAGGATTGAAGAATCGGCACGGACACTGGTTGTGCTGGATGTCGACGAGTAGAAAGACCGGTTAAATGTGAAGAACACACACAACAGTTCACAGACGACAACATCATGTCTGCTGGTCTGCTGGTCTCTGCGGTCTTCAGTCTTTCAGTCTCGAGTCTCGAGTCTCAAGATCTTCATGAGCAGCCGCAGTGTAAGGCGGGACGTGTACGTAGTAGCAAATGTCCGCGATCTTCATATATATGGATGATGAGCAAACGAGTATCTTTCGGCGTTCTCCGTTCTCCGGTTTGGTGGTTGTCTTGTTTGTTGTTGTCTTGACTGTTGACATGTTTTTTTTTTTTTTTTGCAAATCAAGTCAAAGTCCATTGACTTCATTCATCAACAGAAGAAACTCGAAAACAACCTACGTGAACAGTTACAGAATGAGACGTTCGGCCTGTGGTCAACCGTTCACGTACAAGTATGATCCAACATAACCACAGGTGAACGCCCATCAGCATGATGAATACATACGTACAGCAGCGCTATCACCTTCTGTACAAAGATGTCAGGAGACAGCATTTTCACCCCTTGACAGACAGCAACTTTTTCCTTGACATGCCTTAACCCTCTTAGGACCCCAGTCCCGTTTTGGGGACAAACTACTTATAATTAGAGTGCGTTGTCCCCACATATGGGAGTACGGTGGTGCTACACCACACTACTATTAATAGGTTTTAGTCTGGAACACTCGGCCGTACACCCTTTGACAGCGCATATTTTGCCTTGCTTGACATGTCTCTGACATCTATCAGTATTCTGCTGTATGATACAAGTGGCCGCGGGCTGCTGGGCGGACGTTTTCTTCCTTGACGTTTTCCATGATTTGATCCGAATAGAATTTCCTGCACAATATGTCTTTGGGTCCTACCGAGGAATAGCGGGGGGGTTTTTCAGATCGAATAACGCACAAGGGTCAATGAACACCGAAGGGCAACCAACAACCAACGAGGCGAGCGACGGCCCGCGTCCTCCCCGGGGCGCCGCGGGCAGCGGCCGGTTGTTTCTGCCGGCACCGCCGAAGAGGCTATCGCTCTTAGGATGTCTTGGGTGGCTGGCGCAGCCCCGAAGCCCCACGCAGGCAGCAGCGACGGGGATACAGCGATCGAACTTCTGAGCGAAGTCGTGACCTGATCGGTGCTCGTGTGGTTTGCGAGGCAAAGAGGGATGAAAAACTGGGTTTGCGACGGCCTTGAATTTTTTTGAGGCGCCGTATATGGTCTACTCTGTGCTAGGGGCCGTCGGACCTCGCGCGGCGGCTGCTTCGGTGGCCCTGTCTCTCGGGAATGGTGGATCTCACCTGTGAATCAGTCGACGACACGGCTCAAGTTTGCGTGGCTTGCTTCGGTTTCAGGAACATGCCACGTCGAGTTGGACGAACTCCCCGATTTGAATAACACGAAGAGCAAAAGAAGTCCCAAAAGACATTTGTCGACTTCGTTTTTTTCGCTATTAATTCGAATCAAACAGTAAAATGCCTGATGGATGATCACTTTTCGACCAATCAGATTCAAGTAAAATACGTAAAACGTTTTTTTTTTTGGCGGAGTATCATAAAAAAAAGTTCACGTTAAGATGGGCCCTTATACGTAGCGGTAGGCTCGTTTTTTGGAATGCTGTTAATAATTTTAAGCAGTCGTTCACGTCGTCATGTATGCGCACTTGAGGGTTCGAATCCCACGGCGGTGGTCACCAATGTCAAGCCTATGCTCGCCGTGAGTCGAAAGTCGGGGAGAAGTCGCCGTGGACAAGTCCTCTGAAGCGAGGGTCCCTTGTAGCCGTCGTTACGGCCGACGTGAGCCGATCAGAGTTCTTTCGTGGGACGTATTTAGCAAGGAATTGCCATGCCCAGGAGAGTCAAGGTTTTTTTAGAGCGACACCGCCGTAGGCGGCGGGTCACAAAGGACCCGGGCCTAACCGGGTCGATTCTGGAGGAGGAATCCGTAGTCAGCTTGAGGGGAGAGGTGAACACGGCCCATGCTGCAGACCTCTATTAACCCGATATCTAGTCCTGTGGGATCTTCCATGCATGACTTTGAGAGGTATCCTTCCTTCCGTGGGTGTCCCGAGGTCTACGATCGATGCGTCTTACCCTGTCTGTGACGATTAACATTGTCGATGTTAACCCTTTTAGAACCGCAGTCCCGTTCTGGGGACAAACCAGTCAAATTTCAAGTAGTTTTGTCCCCAAACGGGACCGCGGTTCTAAAGGGGTTAACAATGGCAGTGTGGGTCGGCACTCGGCTCTGGGCCAGTATCTGATACAGACAGCATCCGCTGTAGTCAGCAGCCACGAGTTGGTTTGTGGTGGGAACGGGGGCGCTCCTATGTTATAGTTGAGAGGATATACCCGCGGCCATGTTAGTTCAGTTTGCACATTGGTTTTACGTAGCTCGTGTGCGCTTTCTTCGTCTCGTGTATTTTGAGGCAGCCGAATTTTCGTTGTTTTTTTTTCTCGGATCTTCCTAGGGCTCCAGCACCTTTGTGTGACCACGGACTCCTTCGTCAGAGAGTTAATGTGAGAACAACAACAACAACCAGGGTACTAATGCCGTCAGTATTTACATCTCTCCTGGCTTAGGTTCATTCTTATCGGAGAGCGTTGTTTCCATAATTTCCAAAGTTTGAAAATACTTGGAGATATGTATCAATATACAGAGGCGTTCTGTCACTATTCGTGAAATTCTCCAGAACCAAAAATATCAAGTTCGTTAATATACCAAAAATTGGAAAAAAAAAAATCAGGAAAATATGGAAGATTGAAAAATTGCGCGAAAAAAATGTCGAATATTTGGAAAAAAAGCTCTCCGATAAGAATGACCCTTAGACCTATGCCTATGGGACTGCGACGTTTCAATAAAAAGTTTGAATTTCAAAGATACCCGCCAAAAAAATTCAGAACACGCTTCATATGGGCCACGTAAAAAAAAATAAGTTCCTAACTTTTGGAATAGCCCGAAAAAAGCAAATCTGGGGCTGTTGGGCCAACATCGGCCTGAGAATAACTCGGGCCGATCTTTGGTTCGAAGCGGCGAGATTCATAGTCCTCGACAGACATCGATCAACAAAACCAACGATTGCGTCACGAATTCTGAACGGAGTGCGCTCGTTAGGGGCTCTGACCCACCCTAGGGTCACCGTCTTCACACCATGGCCGGTGTCATGTGACGGGAGCTGACCAGGCGTATGATAAAAAATCATTTGGCCGCTGGTTTGCACAAAACAGAAGACAGAACTTCTCCATCCGTCTCGAATGGCAAAAACTAGGCTTTTTTCCAGGTTTGGGAGGATATCGTAGGACGCCGCCGGCAAGCTCTCGCCCCCTAGACCATGGATCCACCTGATATCTTCGAGGCCGTCATCTATATTCGTTGGCCTTGCCAGATACCGAGCGGGTTGACCGTGGGCTGAGTCAATGTCGAGATCGAGCGTCGATCGTCGCACGAGCTGGTTTCGATCACCGTGTTGACAATTTGCAACCAGAAAAAACAAATTGCGCAGCCGTTGGGGGGAAAAAAATAAAAAATACCAGGTAAAACATTTTTCTCTTTTTTCCCACAGCGGCGGTTTTTCGGCTGTTTTCTTAAAGCAATATATTTGGAAAAAAACTTTTGAACTTCGCGTTTCCATTGGCATAGGTCTTAGGGCCGGTCCAAATAACGGGGGCAAAAAAAACGAAAAAAAAACGAAGTAAAAAACAAAGAGCAGAACTAAAGAGCACGTGGGTTTTATTGGTCCCGATACCTCCGTTTTCACATTTCGTTTTTTTCAAGTCCCGAAGACGAACATAGGGGGAGCTCGAAGCGTTGGGATGAAGTTCCGATATAGTTTCTACAGTACGACCGGTTGGCAAGCGCACGATGGCCGAGGTGGTGTATGTGGCTGCCACGCGGCTTGTCTGCTGACGGCGCGAGCACACATGGGTAGGCAATCAGCATGGGGTGCCTTCGCAAGAAACCGAGGGATCAGGAAGTGGCTGTGGCGGTATATTTTTCGACATGAGTCCCACTCAACATTCAAACGTCTGCCATCGAACAGCGATGGCCGATGCACAAGTTCTATTAATAGAGCACTCCGGAGGGAGCGGGGTCGGACCACGAGAATCGCTTGCTGTGGAGGGTGCCTCACGTGTGCGAGTTGTGTCCATCCACCGTCGCTGCCGAGCGCTATCGCCGGGAATCACGTGCTTCGGCGGTTGAGCCATTCTTAAAAATTGCACCGCATAAAAATTCGACTCGGCTTCTTCTTTTTGTTTCTTTTTCCTTCGTTTTTTTTTCTCGTCAGGACTCAACCTGTTACTTTTTGCGAAAAACGAAAGTTTGTTCGTTTTATTTCGTTTTTCTCTTCGTTTTTTTTGCCCTCGTTAATACCGGCCCTTAGGCCAATTCTTATGCAGTCGGAAACTAGGATTGAAAAAGCCGGTTTCCGATCGGTTATTTTTCCGACTGGATTGTGAATAGCTGCCCTTCTATCGTCCGTCGGATCGAATACCAGGTATTCAGTTTTTTATGTTTTTTTCTGGAGGCGTTTGATGTAAGGGAAGTGACATTATATACATTATTCAAACATTAAAATATACCCCGAAAAACCTATGTGTTCACCTGTTTTTACGAACAATATTTGGTCCTATTTACTTTTGGTCCCCCGTACTAATAAAATAGCTCTTAGGAAAAAGGGTACGTAGAGCAGGCGGAAGTCGGTTCGAAACTGCTTCGCCGTAATGCATGACATGGGGTCAGAGAGGTCTTCATTTTCCAGCAGCTGCGCCCAATAGCTAGCGCCCAACCACACGTACATGCTGATGTCTCGCTTCTTCCTCGAGCGGCGTGGGAGCGTCACACGCGGGGCGTTCTCCTCCATCTCGTGCTCGAGGCCATCGCGGCGCTGGGTTTCTTCGAGAGTCGCCAAAGCTACGGCCAGCGCAGCAGTTGGCAAAAGGTCATCGATACCGCGCGCTGCGGCCACCGGGTGCTGTCACGTGCTGCTCACGGGGGTAGATGAGGATGTATCGCGCTGACTCGCGCCGAGCAGAAGCAGAAGTGACAGCAGTCAAGCCAGCGTCGCCGATGTTGTGGTGTGGAGTTGTGTGGTACCAGGTATGTTATTTTGGCAAGAAGAAAAAAACTTGACTTTCCCTTTTTGAAAGTTTGAAAGAACAAAGAAAAAAAATCAGATGCGCTGAAGAACGACCTTCACCCTTGTGCGATAAATCGCATCCTCGCGGGTATTTGTCACATACCAGGTATATAGTAGGTCAACGAACACCTGGAACATGTGGTGTTTCTCGCGATGCCGCATTGAGCTCGCTCCTGGTAGTCGCCGCCTCGAAATCTACGTCCACAAATATATACCAGGTATTATTTTTCGAGTGGGTGTAGTCGAGGACGTGAACGAAGGCCTGTCCTTTTGGAAACCCCCCGTGACTTGATGGTCGGCCCAAAAATCGGGGGAACGCCCTAAAAGTGCGACACACGCATTGGCGCTCACCGAGCTTTCCCCGCTCCGACCCACAACCTGTGTGATCGTCGTGCCGTGCCGTTCCTTGGATTGCATAATTCAACCACACCTCGGACGAATCATCTACAGATATATCATCAACAGGTAGATCATCTACAGATCCTAACCTGCCGTGATGAGGTGCTGTGCGGGGTCTGTATGGTACAGCTCCCCACCCAGGAAACACTTCCCTACAGATCCTGCCGATTTTTATGTTTACCTGCTTCGAAGTATCACCCGGCCACGCGAGCTACAGCAATAGGTCATGCAGATCAGAAAATGATCTATCTGCCCTCGAGAGAGATGTGATAATTAATGATGTATAGATAGTGGTGACAGTGGGAGCCGCCGATGATCTGTTCCGGGCCGTGCGAACAATTCGGCGATTGGAACTACTTGTTGGGTCGTAGCCATCTCTGATCCAGCTGCAGTCTGCGTCGCTAAGTTGAGGTCGATGCTGTGATCTCCATGTACGTGATGTTTTTTTTTCTCGCCAACTTCGAATTTCCCCCCTCCCATGTCTGAAGAGTCACAATGTTGTGTCCCAACAACGAAATCCCCGCACACCCACTGTCCGACCACTGATTCTCCATCCCGGAGAGATACCTGACATGAACAAGTCACTCGTGCTTACGTACAGTAGTATCTTACGTACAGTGGTTCCTGGTACAAGTTTCGTGGTTAACACCATCACAGATCAGAGTCGTCGCCAACCCGCGTTGGGCCACAACACTTGTCCTGTCTCTGCCGCTCAAAAAAGAGCGGGGGGCTGTTTCTGTGGATCGCTCGTCGGCTCGAATTTACTCATGTCGGGGTTATAGGTTTGTAGAGGTGTGGATGCACAAATTCGGAGGGGGTGGTGACAGGTCTAGGTACTATTTCGGGGGGGCCATATTAATATTAACAGTAAATAGGACCAAATATTGTTGTAAAAATAGTGAAACATATACCTGGTACCCTGGTAGGTTTTTTGTATGTACCGTAGGTCCTATTTGATACGGCCCCCCGTACATATCTAGTACTACTGCTGTACATGAATGCAGTTTTTTTTGTATTTGTCTTGTATGCATGATCCAGTCTTTTTCGAGTGTGTTTTTTTGCCTCATCCCCTCCCCCCCCCTCCCCCCCGTCTCATATGAGGGGGGTAGGAACGGTGCTCCTTCTCGAAAGGGAGGCGTTGGTCAATGGTCAAATGGTTGAAGGAAGCAACAAATGAGTACACGCCCTTCGCCCCCTCCTCCCCTTCCGCTCTCCCCCTCCCCCTCCGCCCCTCCTTTTGGGGGTAGGGATGCGAGGGTCTATGGTCATACGACTGCAGCCATGCACGACAATGGAAACATCCCTTCCCCGCCCCCCCCCCCTCCCATCCGCACCCGCGCTTCCGACTATCCGCCTAAATTTTCCGTCCCGTGCTTGTATCATGTTGTGCGTCGCCTCGGTCATGTGCACATGTTCAATATAAATATATTAATGCAGCTGCTGAAGAGCCAGCGAGAGGTGGCGCAGCTGCGGGCTGACAAGCGGAACGTTTTGTCCTCCGTGCGTGAGAAAGAGGAGGCCCTTGAGCAGTCCATGGAGCAGGAGCGCAGAACGCAGTCGGAGGTAGAGAATCTCAGGTCGGTTGGTTTTAGAAAACTGTGCGATCCCGTGACGTCTCGTCGTGATGCCGTTTTCTGGGTATTGTTCTTTATTGTAGTTATAGTTGTCGTGTTTTATTAATAGTACTTTCTTCCGAGAAGTCGCAGTTTTTTTTTTTTCATCCGACTCAAAACAAGAATACTTGAAGAACGTGTGTCATCCCTCGTGGGAAGCGTCGGTCCCTTTTTTTATTGTGAGTACTGGCTCCTTGTGTGTATACGGAGTGTAGACCAGGCATGAACATATGTGTTCGAGTATGTCTGTGTTTTTTCTGTTGGAAATCGCGTACTACGGTGAGTAGCTGCTGTACACGAAGTGTATGCCTATGTCAACTGCTTCGGCCGCTGCTTCTGCTGCGGCTGCTTCTGCTTCTGCTGCTTCTTCTGCTTCTTTCTGCTGCTGCTTCTTCTGCTGCTGCTTCTGCTTCTGCTGCTTCTTGTGTTTCTGCTGCTTCTGCTGCTTCTGCTTCTGCTTCTGCTGCTTCTTGTGCTTCTGCTGCTGCTTCTGCTGCTGCTTCTGCTGCTGCTTCCGCTGCTTCTGCTGCTTCTGCTTCTTGTGCTTCTGCTGCTGCTGCTGCTGCTGCTTCTGCCGCTGCTTCTGCCTCTCGGTTTTCAACGATGCCCTTGGTGGTGGTGTGGCTGCTTGCTCAGGGGTGCCCTTGACGAGAGCATGGAGATGGCCACCTTCACACAGACAGAGCTAGAGGGTGAGTCGTAAGAGCGAGAGAATGCATATTACGGGGGACCACAGGTAATAGGACCAAATATTGTTGGTAAGAATGGTGAAACGTACCAGTACAGGTTTTTATGTATACCATAGGTCCTATTAACTATGGTCCCCCGTAACAGTATGACTGTCGATATGACTCGTGTATGCAGCAATAGCATCCGGTTTGATACGGAGGAGTTCCAACGATGGGCATGGAATTCATTGAATACTGCAGTATATTGGGGGAGGGGGGCTTGAAATCAACCCATTTAGAACCGTACCCGCGTTTTTTTTCAAGGTTTTTAGGGACAAATTACTTGGAATTAGTGTCGGATTAGTTCTCAAGCCCCTACAGGGCTGAGGCCGAGGGTGGCGGCAATTTCGACGCCAGTCGCGCGATTTTTTATTTTTGTTTTACTGTATACGCACATGTTATAGTTGACACCTTGCCCGGAAGCAGAGGTCCCACTTTGTGGTAGCTTTGCTGGAGAATGGGGGAATATGAATGGGACCGGTTTCTCACCAGATGCTCTGTTCGGTTTTCTGTTTTTTTTTTTTGCGTTTGTCAGTCCCCCGAGACGATTGTGCAACACGTAGCCCAAGCGCGCCCCCGCAACGCTTTCCTCGAGCAACAGCGTGATTTTTTTGTTTAGCCGGAGCGGAGGTTTTTTGTTGGTCTGTCATCAAAGACCTTGTTCCGCGATGTAGGCGTCGAGTCAGGTTGTGCCGATCGCTTGAGACCTCCCCCCCCCCCCATCTCCCCCGAGACAGGCAGACAGGCAGCCAAACGGGAAGGGGATAAGGTTACGCAGCAACAAAAAATGCGTGTGTAGTACCAGGTATATGGAAACAACGTAATGAGCGCCCCGACTGTTGGAGGTGTTTCTGTCAGGAGTAGGAACGGTGCTCCTTCGTCTAGAAAGAGATGCGTGGTTAATGGGCGGATGACTTAGGGCAAGCAACGAACGAGTCCCCCCCCCCCCATTTGTGCGAGCAGTGTCTGCCTGGTCGGTGGAAACCCGAGGTGCTCCGTCCCGGCATTGTAGGGATGCGAAGGTGTATGGCCATACGACTACGGTCATGCATGACATCGAGTTCACTCCCCCCCCCCCCCCGCCTCCCGATCCTCTACCTCCCCCCCCCCATCCCAACCCCCCCCATCCCCTTTTTTTTCCCCCCACAACCGCCTCCTCAGACTTGAAAAGAACCAGCGAGGAGACCACCCGTCACCTCTACGAAGACCTCGAGGATGCGCATTCCGAGCTGGCGCTCTTGACACCGCTCAGGAGTGTCGGCGGCGGCGGAGGTGGTGGCCGGCGGAGCGTCGAGGGAGGAGGCAGGCGCGCTCGGCGCTTCTTTAGGATCGAGGAGGAAGGGGAAGAGGAAGAAAAAACGAAGAAGGTGGTGGAGGAGGGGGAGGAGGAGGAGGAGGAAGAAGAAGACGGGGGGGGGGACTCGGACCTGGATGCGTTCGGTACTCCGATTACGAAATGCGACGAGAACGACGACCAGGTCTCGCCCATATTGTCGGCGGCGAGCACGGGAGGTGCTTCTCGGGCCGGCAGAGGCGGAGGTGGCGGGGGTGACTGCGGGGGGGCGGCAGAGGGAGAGCGCGCAGCTTTTTTCGCGGGACAGGTGTGTCGGCGAGACGGACGTGGGCCGTTTTGCTGTGCCCGCTGGATCGTCGACTGTAGAGTTGGACCCCTCGAAAACTACCGAGTACAACCACGATTTTCTTGGGACATATTGCTTGGATGCAGTGTGGGGTCGTTTTTTTTCGTAGCCAAAGGTGGTTTGGCTCTCGGGAGGGGGGGCTGGTGCTGTTGATAGGGTTCTGCTGCGGACGGTGGGCTGCACGGTGTATACGTAATGATATCATGCAGGGGTGGTGACGCTGCCATTTTTTTTTTTTTTCTTCAATTATTTTTTTTTCTTGGCGCTTGTGCAACGACGCGCGTCACGTGTACGCGGGCAGCAGTCTCGAGTGGCTTTGAGTCCCCGAAAGATGGTGTGAAAAAAAAAAGGTCTCTCCGGAATTGTAAGGACCTCAATGGGTATTTTAGATGAGGACCCGAACGGTCCGTGTGTTTCCGAACGTGATATTCGACACTGCTGGGCACTACACTGCTGTGATATGCCAGGTGCCAGGCAAGATCATTGGAAACGTCCGCGTGCTCCGTGAGGTAGTGTCGATCAACTCGTACGTGGTGTCGATCAACTCGGACGTACGAGTAGTCACAGATGAGTTCTCGGTTGAAGTGTCGATCGACTCGCGCGTGCGTGCGTAGGTACAAGATGAGCTGTACAATATGACACTAAGAGTGTCAATAGCACCCGTGTCCGCGACACTTCTGCTTATTACCATGAGAAGGAAAAAGAAAAAAGGTACCCCGTCCCTGCTCGTGCTGTTCCCATCTGCCGTGCCATGCCATGCCATGCCATGTCACTGTTTTCATCCCCCCCCCCCCCCCCCTTTTGCTTGCTGCTCTGCAACATGCCTGATATAAAAAATGCACGCCACAAATACAGGCCGCCAAGCTCCAGAAGGACCTGGAACAGCAGCTGAGGCTGAGCGCGGTCTCCACGCCCCCGCACCACGTGGTCACGCCCATTCCCGAGAGCGAGGACAGCACCACCGACAGCATCGACAGCTGCAGCAGCTACCGGACCATCAAGAACTCGGGACACCGCGACAGCAGCAGCGGCGGCGGCGGCGGCAGTGGCGGTGGCGTCGGGGAGGACGGGAGTGGGAGTGGGAGCGGGAGCGGCGGGCGCCCCCCGTCGCTGGCACTTTTTGACGACGATGTCGGGCGCGAGCGCGCGGAGACAATTGTGGGGGGTTCGGCCGCGGTGATGACGGCCGTGAGCAGCGCGGACACGGCTACCCTCGGCGGTAGCAGTGGTAGCGGTAGCGGCGTTGGTGGTGGTGGTGGTGGTGGTGGTGGCATCGGCGATGTAAGCAGCAGCGCTAGCGGTAGCTCCGGCAGCATATACGACTCCTGGGATACCGATGATGAGGACGGGGACGACGATGATAGTGATGATGATGATGATGATGATGATGATAGCACGCACGATGATGACGGGATAGGAGGAGGTGGGAAGGGGGGGAAGGGCGGGGAGAGGAAACCGAGCAAGCGCATCGCTCGCGGGTTTGGCGGTTTCGGTGGGTGCGCCAGCGGCGACGGCGAAGGTGGTGGCATCGGGGAAGCACTGGAGGCCCTGAGCAACTGGAAGCCGTTCGCGTGGTGCCAGCCCTCCTCGCCGGGACGTGCCGCGGTGTAGGCGAAGAGGGGCGGGGGGGGGTTGGTGTGGGGTTTCCTCGCTAGCCGCGGCGGCGTGCATGCAGGCAGGGTGTGTGGAATATATCTTGTTGATTGTTCTTCATTCTTATTGCTCTTGCTGGTATTTTTCTTTTTCCTCTTCTTTTTCCCAGGGCGTGAGAGCGCAGAGAATTCGCAAAAAGTGCATTTTTTGTTGAGAAGGTGTGTAAAAGGAGCGCGTAAAGAGAAGGAAGGTTATAAGGAGTTCGACGAGAGATGTGGTATTTGGATTAGGGGGGGTGGGGGGATCTCTCCTGCAGAAGGCCGGGATGGAGGGCATGGGGGCGATCCAAGGGAGGGGGGAGGGGGGGGCTGCTTTGTTGGTGTTCTGATTCTTGCAGCCTGTCTGTCCCGTTGTCCCGTTACTTTTTTGCACGGCTGTCGCGTTGCGCCAGGCTGCTGTACATAACACGTATCTTGCGCGGGTTGTAAGCTAGCGGCGGCGCGGGGCGGGGAGCCGCTGTCTTTGGGGACGGTGCGCCATGATGCGTCGCACGTCCTGTTTTTTATTTTCGGTCTTAGCATTGGCGTTAGGTCTCCGCCGTAGGCCTTGCTTGGGATTCAGGCTCATGTCTGTTTTTGCTAACACATTTGATTCTGCGCGCGCGCGGGAAGCCGGGGACCTTCTCCTGGATGTTCGCACGGCGCGAGTAAGCGGTCGTTTTTTGTCGACCGCGGTTATGCCTCTGCCTGGATGTGTGTGTGGGGGGGGCGGGAGGGGCAGGTCAGCTTGATGACGCGGCGGGATTACCCGCCGCAGGAGCTGCCGAAGGGTAGCGAGACCCTCCCCTGCGCTACGTACCATACTTCAGTTGTTGTTTGTGTCCATTTTTTTGTGTGAAGGAAGGCATAAGTAGACCTTGAACCGCTAGTAGGAGGCGTTTCTGCTCGGAATTATTTTCGTGCGTTACACGGGGTAGTGGATGATACCCGCACGCTGACGATGTTGTCGGTGATTGGGGTTTTCAGTGGGGCCCTGACGGGCCCTGATGGTGGTGGTAGGTAGCCTGTCTGCTCCTCGTGCCCCAGAGGGTACAAGCGTCGGCACGTCGGCACCGCACTTGGTTGGAGTGCGAACGGAACCGAGACCCCACTCGATTTCCCCGCTTCTGCTGGGCGGGTGGGGAGGGCGGGCGGGTCGGTGAGTGGGCTCCCCGCGGCTTTTGCTGCAGAGACGGACGACTGTGGCCGCGGCCAGCCGCAGCAGCGGCGCTCGTTTGTTTTTTGTTGTTTTAGCACCTGCCCCGGCGATGAGGACCGTGAGCATCAGCGCGGGGGGAAGGGATAGCTGGATGTCTTGTTGTTTTTTTGTGTTTGGATGTGTGTTGTATTTTTTTGTGTGTGTCGTACATACCAGTACCAGGTATAATATGATACCAGTGCATACGTATCTCCACGTGCTGTGCTGTTCTGGTTTTTAGCGCAGGCCGATTATAGACGTCCGGGTTTTTGATTTTTTAGCGGGCAGCGCGATAGTTTCCTGTGTAGAAGTATTTACCACACCACGGCGACCAGACGGCGAACGAGTCCTTTACGCCCCGCAAAAATGATGAGAGCGCAACGCCGGGGGAGGTGGCGGCGGCTGTAGCTGATGATGCCATGACTTGCTGCTGTGGGTTGTTGCGGCGGGGCTCAGGGCATGTCGAACCCAAAACCGCCGAAGGCACTGGGCGTTTTGTGTTTAAGGGCGTCTGCTGTCTCGATGACGGATACTGCCGTGCGTCGACTTGGGGGTGCTGGCAGCATCGGTTGGTTCTTGCCCTGTCTTTGGTGCGGATGGCAAGCAGCGTTACCCCCACAAGTAGTTTTAGGAGGCGCTTTTTTGTCGGTGTACGCCAGTGTTGCGTATTGCGCAACGGCTGTGTAGGCACTAATGTTGTGTGTGAGTGGCGACGGCGCGACGGCGTACCCACGGTATCGTTAATGAACGACCAGTATTAAGTTCAGGGTGATACTTGATGTCATGAGTAGGGAGATTGAGAGTGACATCGGTAGGAGTTAGGGGAGGGGAGGGGGGGGGGGGGGGGGGGACGCGTTTGTTCTCGCCACGCACACGCCTTTGATGGAAGGATAAGCCGGGCGGCTTGGATTCGGGTAGAGACATAATGTCGACTCTGTTTTTGTTTTTACAGCGGTGGCGGTGGGGATGGGGCTCGCGAAAGAACCCCCCCCCCTCCCCTCCTCTGTCTCTCTCTTTCTCTCTCTCCTCCGTTTTGTTGCCAACATTTGAGAGGTTACGTTCTCTTTTGCAGTTGATTAAGTAGTTGGCAAAAAAAAAAAACGGATTGAAACGGAAAGTATTAGTGATTGATTGATGATTGATAACTGACGACTGACTTTTTTGTTTTGGTAGCCACCGCCACCCCTGCGCTGAAGACTGTGTAGGGTATAGCCCTCCCCGCCTCTCAACGAGATTGTACCGATCTGATGTCTACGCGCTGTGGCGGCAGCGGCAATATTAGGGGGTAGCAAAGGGCGGGAGGAGGGGAAAGGAGGTCGGGGGAGGAGGGGGCAGCGTTAGTAATGTGTTTTTTTTAGAATCAGACGGGGGGTGGCAGGGAAAGGTCAGTTTATTTCCGTGCTTGACATTTTTTTATGGGTTTCTTTCGTCATGACCTCACTCAGGAGGAGGCGATGGGCGGTACAGACGATTTGTAGTAAAACTCGATGTACGTACGATATTTTATACGCACGGTGGTGGTGGGTGGGAGCGCCGTCCGGCTGTGTCTGGCGTTCGGCACACACACAACAAACGAACACACCGGGGTTTCCTTTTTTTGTTGAGGAGGTTTTGCCATGCATGTTTTTTTTTTTAATGTTTTCTGTTTCCAGCAGCCTTAAGCGCGTGTATGTACACAGGTGGGGGTATAGTAGTATTAATAGCAGTGTACTTCGATATCAAGCTGAGCAAGTTTGGCTTCTGTGCTGCCAAAATCTAGGCTCTTAACGAGTACCTGGTAGTACTGCTACGAGTAGCGAGGCCAGATTGTAAACTAAGAACCTACTGCGTGTTGTTGTCGATATACTGCTGTATTACTAGTATTGTTGTGTAGCTCAAAAACGTGTCGACGACAATCTGGCGCTGGCCGCAAAGTTAATGCAGTAAACTACGGTATGTTTTTTTTCATAAGTACTGCGGGTGTAACTCTTCTTCTTGTTTGTCGAGAACTTCGACCAAAGCGATCACTGAGAGACGATCAGTTTTTTGTTGTTCGGGGGATATGTTCATGTCGATGAATGCTTCCTAGCGATGATCGAGCGCTATACGTAACCAAATCTGTGTAGGGCTGGGCACTGGCTGACTCAGTCACAGTCAGTAGTGGTTATACTGTCGTCAAAATCAGCCAATATATGTACTGGATCGTAACAGTATACTGGCCGAGCGTAGCTCTGTCAATCGCCACCCCCCCCCAGCTGGTGGGGGGGGGCGCGTAGAGGTCCCGCAGGAGGCCATAAAAAAAAATAAAAAAATCGCGTTTTCGCGTTTTATTTCTCATCATACGAGGGACTCAATACTGCGTTGACTGGGGGTGACTGCGGTCATCGACACCGAAAACATACCAGATATCAGAAATAAATCAAGAATAGTACCTGGTATTGCATATAACATTTGTGTGTCGATGATGTGACGATCTTCTTCTCTCCCCCCGAAACACATGCGTGTAGTGGGTTACCGTAATATGGCGTTTTTCTTGGACATACGTAATACGTACCAGTACACAACACTACTATTATTATTGTTATTATTATGATTATTATTATTATTATTATTATTATTATTATTATTATTATTATTATTGTTATTATTATTATTATTATTATTATTATTATTATTATTATTATGGGTTCCAGGTTCTCGACCAGGCCGTCGCATGGGTATTGTCCCGCGGAGGTCCCACCATTCGCCGAGGTCGTGGATGTCCGTATCTTATTGTACGACTGTGGTCACCCATATTCCTGGACTAATTGTTGTTGTCAGCAGAGATGCCGTCAGCAGTGACATTGTCCCGTGACAAGTAGTCACTGCAGATGGGAATGCAAGGCCCGTGCCTTGTACGCACACTCTTCGTCTCCATCATCGTTGATGATCGTTTCGTGGGATCGTCCGTACCGATCCTACTATACCAAAACCTGGCGTGCCCTACACGCTACCCTCTTAACAAAGGGAAGTGCCATAGATGTCGAGTCGAACCTGGGGGTCCTCCCCACATTTGGCGTCGACGGCAGGTTCGCGCCTGTGGCAGTTCTTTCTTTTCTCGTGAAAACACAAGAGGTTGTTCGGTATTTTTTCTTCACATCGTGCGAAGAAAACACGAAAACAATAATCAAAGAGGACACGAGTCAGTGTTTCGTGGTCAGAGTAAATATATATATATTATGCTTCCCCTCTCATCGTTGCGTTCTATGGTAGTAGCCCTTCGCCGCTCTCATCGTTGACAAGCGAAGAACTCTCTCCAATCGCTATGGGCTGTGGTTCTACCCGTCTTCTGGTATACTGATACGGGAGGCTTCAACCCTCAGACCCTAGAAGCACAAGCTCCTTACACATGTCTCAGGTTGGCTGACCTTTCGTATTGTTGTTCGTGACGTGTCTCGCAGGATGAGTAGAGTTGCTCCTTTTGACGAGTGAATCGCAGCAGGGCAGTAGTTGCAATGACGCTGATGCCGACGATCAACGAAGGGGCAAGAACGATAACGAGCACGACGGGCACAGCAGTGCCCACGGGGCGTGGGGCTGACAGGACGGGTATCACAGATCACTTGGCTTTGCTCTTTCTTTGGTCTCTGGGTGGCGTTGAGTAAACACCGGGTGGTTACGATACCGCTTTACTGGTTTTGTACACGCAACCGAAGGCGTTCCCATGCCAGGGATCCTTCCTGCCCCGATAAGATATGGCCTCAGGAGCTTGTGAAAGCTTACCCTTTGCTCATACAAATAGACCCGACGCGTGACACTGATCAACACAGTCGTCTCACGTCGTACTATCCTCCTCGTAGCGCCGTCGCGCTGTAACAGTCTCTCGGCGCTGTAACACCCCCCCTGCCCGGCGCAATCTTGCGTCGGAGCAAAACGGTCACTCCAGCAGCCGACTGCGTCTCCCCCCCCCACCCTAACCGATCCACCGCTACCGCTCTCCGCCTGTTGCTGGCGTAGGTCATCCCCGGCCGGCGGCATTCTGGTGCTCCTCGGCTCCGCGGGTCACTTGGCTGCGACTCAGCTCCTCCCAGTCTCCGTCCGGGTACCGTACTCGCCAGTACGGCGGCTGGAAGTCGTAAACTCGCCCCACCGCCACCTGGCTCACCCCATCAGATCCCACGAACGACCGCCTGACTTGTGTGCCTGCCGGAAAATCCTGCAGCGCTCTCGTTCGCAGCGCCTGGTCACGTTACCCCTTCGCCGGTGGTTCCGGCGGCCGAGGGCGGCAGTCCCTTCCCTTGTACGCTTCCCATAGGGCATGGAAGACGTCGAGTTGCAGCGGGGTGAAGCTGTCCCGCACCTCCTCTTCCGGTAGCCACTCCGATTATGTCCCACTTTGGTATAGTCCTCGGTATTGCCACTCCCATCCGCTTCCCGTGCTCTCAACGGCTTGCCGGTCTGTCAGAGTGTAAAGTGGCACCGCTACCGTCGAGGTGTCCGCCAACCCCAAGTCCGCACCCCAAGCCAGATGCGCGAATTCGTCCTCGAAAGCGTGGCGTAGACGTTCCGGCCGCAAGTGAAATGTCTTGATGTTGGCTGCCGAAACCGTCCTCCTCCTGATCCGGCGGCCGCTCATCGTCGCCTGGTAACTGATGCCTGGCTGTTCGATGGCTGTCATCTGCCACGGCCCCGTCCAATGCTCGTGCGCTAGTTTGGCGTGAGTGCCCTCCCGCGCCATCTTACTGTCGGCCTCCTTTACCAGCATCAGGTCTCCCACTCGCGCCCGCTCACCCGAGGAGTGCCGCCTAATGGCTGCGTTGTGGCGTACGCGTCGCTTATTCTTGTCCTCCTGCCGCTTCTTCAGGATTCCCCGCAGTTCCAGGAACATCTGTTGCTTCTCCGCCACGAAATTGTCCAGGCCAGTGCGAAAGCCATCGCCGTCCAGCGCCGGAGTAAGAGCGTCCAAGTTTGTGCGCGCGTCGCGGCCAAACAGGATCCTGAAGGGTGTTCCACCCGAAGGGAGGCACGGGTCCGGCGTGGTCCTTTTAATCCAACAGGCCGCTCTGACGTACTCGTCCCACCTCGCCGGCCAAGATTTGCAGAGCTCCGCCAATACCTCCTGGAGCCACCCGCCCATCCTTTCCACGGCTCCCTGACTGCGGGGGTGGTCGGCGGGACCGTGATCCAGCTGTACCCGCAGCCACTGACACAGGTGGGCGACTACCTTGGCTGTGAACTCCCCCCCGGCATCGCTTCTAATCGACAGCGGCACGCCGAACGTAAGCACCAGCTCCAGGAGTTTCCTCGCCACGCCCACGGAATCCTTGGACTCTAACGGGTACGCGAACACGAACCTACTGGCCCGATCCACCACTACCAGCAGGTACCTGTTCCCCGCGCTGGAGACCTGCTTCATATCCTGCAGGTCCATCTCGAGCACTTCCCACGGCCACAGTAACCGGGCAGGCATCATGGCCACTCGTTGGCTCCGCGCCCTTTTCCTCCTTCTGCACCCACACGATAGCACGTACTCCCTGACATCCTGGGCTACGGTCGGCCATCTGTACTTGCCCTTGACCAGCAGGAGAGTCCGCGCCACGCCAGGGTGGCCGTAGGTACTGTGCACGAGTGCCAGCACGCCCGGCACTAGCGCTCGAGGGATAGCCAACTTCGGGGCCTCCCCCTGAGGCGTGCTCCAAAGTAGGTCGTTGTCGTCGAGAACATAGTTCACCGTCCCTTCTGGTGTCTGTCTGTCGCCGTCCCCTCGCAGTCTTCCCCCAATCGGGCCCAGTCGCGCATCCTCCCTCTGCCGCCGTGCCAGTCGGGGCGTATCACGCAGCACTTCCGCTACCTGATCTATCATGGAAGGAAGCGGCCCCAGGTACTCCGCGCTCGGTGCTTGCCGCCTCAGCTGAGGTTGGGACGTTGACTGCGGCGGCGCGCCTCCTGTGGGTTGCACCGATGGTGGAGGTGGCGGTAGCGACGGCACCGGCTGCGTAGAGAGCGGCGTTGGCCCCTGCGCTGGCTTCTCTGTTGCCCTGCCCCTCCCCGCGCCCGCTTTTGACCTCGTAACCGCCGGCGTGACTTGAGCTAGATCTTCCTCAAAGAGCGCCTGCAAACCTTCAAGCGATCCTGTTCCGTGGAGTTGCCTCTCGCTGGTTGTTTCCGCCAACAGCCCTTTTGCCCACAACCCCAACAGGACCTCTCTTACCATGAGTGGTACGACAAAGTCTGCCAGTATCGTGGCCGCTGCTCCCCTGCTGACAGTTGGGGGAATCCTGTAGTCCGATCGTCCGGTGGTAAGTCTCTTGTACTCTGCGAGGCTCAGCTCGCTTGCTTGGCCAATCTCGCCTGCGTCCAAGGGGTGTGGTCTGTACGATCCGTCTAGGGGTTTCTCGCCCATGACGTGCGCCCGGGTGATGGAAAGAATGGGATCATGAGAAGAAAAGATCCCTTTCTCTTCCGTCCCCCGCTTGAGGAAATAGGTCCCACTCCTCCCCAAGAATCCCCCTAGAGAAGTGCACTCCGAGTCGCGCCCTTCGAGGTCCCGCTTCCACTCCCTTAATGTCTCACCTTCCCCTCCTGGCTTCCCACTCCTTACGCCGACAGCGAACGCTTTCCTCTTCCCCGACGGAACCCCCACGCTGCTCGCCGCGACTTCGACTTTCTCCACCGTGCACGCTGCTTCCCTCAACGCAGGCAGCACCGCCTGCGCCCATTCCGTCGAACGGAGTAGGTTCGGGTGACATTCCAGCAAAAGCACCCTGGCTGTCGAGTCAATGAAGGCCTTCACCATACTCTTTGCCAAGGTTGCTGCTCCACCGGGCCCCTGCTGAGCTGGCTTTCTGGACGCATCTCCCATCACTACGCTCGAGCTCAAGTCGCTTAGGAGCCTCTTGCAATCCTCCCCCCCAGGTTCCGCTCTCACCAGTCGAACTCCTTCATCCAATCCGTTTGCCCTGACGCACTCGAGTGCCCTCCAGTCGTGGTCGGTTGCCCCCTTGACTGCAACCAGCCCCTTCGCCGCCATGAGGCCACCTCCCCCCCCACAGCAGAGCACCACGGCCACTGGGCGCTCTTCTGTTGCAGACATTATAGCGGCGCTCTCAGTGTCTGCGTCGGCGACTCTGTCTAGGGTAAAAATCACGCTGACCGCAACCGCCGCATTTTTCCCCGTTGGCTTGTCCACCTCGTCCGCCCCCAGTTCGCTGAGCAACACGCCGTCGAGCACCGGTCCCTTGGGGCCTCGGTATGTGGACCTGGTGGAAGAATCGTCTGGGAATGAGTCGTCGATGTCCGTGCCCGGCGCGTCGCTCAGTGGCAGCCTCGATAGGGCGTCCGGCAACTGGTGGTTTGCCCCCGGTCGCCACTGGAGTTCCATGTCGTATTCCATCAACCTGAGCGCCCACCGGTGGAGCTTCGCCGAGAGGGCCTGACTCTTGAACAGCCACAAGAGCGCGGAGCAGTCGGTGATCAGAACGAATTTCCTCCCCCACAAGTACGGCCTGTGATGCTGGATGGCCCACAACACCGCCATAACCTCTCGCTCAGTTGCGGACCGCTTGGCGTCCGTCCTTGACCATCTGTGGCTCGCGTACCCGATAACGCGCTCTGCTCCTCTGGTGTCCTGCGTAAGCGCGGCCCCAGCGCCCAACTCGCTGGCGTCCGTGTGCAGCCGAAATATGACCTCCCAGTTGGGCAACACCAGGATCAGTGGCGATGTTAGGAACTCGATCAGCGCCCTCAGAGCCTTGTCCTGCTCCTCACCCCACGGCACTGGGAGCCTCCTTGCCCTTTTTGATGCGAACCGCTTGTCCCTGAGCAGGTCCGAAATAGGCGCTACGAGCGAGCTGTATCCGCGCACGAACTTCCTGAGATAGCTGCCCATGCCCAAAAGCGCCCTGACCTCCTCCACCGTTTTGGCGCGAGAGAGTTTAGCCACCGCCTCGATCTTCGCTTGTGATGGCTGTACTCCCAGTCTGCTGACCACCATGCCGACGAACTCCTGCTGCGGGGCACACCAAATCGACTTGGGCAAGTTCACCGACAACCCAAACTGGTGGAGCCGCTCCAGTACCTTTTCCACAAGATCTACGTGCCCGTCGACGTGCCTGGTGTGGATAATGATGTCGTCGAGCCAGTTCTGAACGCCATTTCCTTTTAGAGGACCCAGCGCCTCCCCTACATAGGCGGCGAAGCCCGCAGGGAGGGTCTTCAGCCCGAAGCCACACCGGTTGAACTCCCACAGCTCACCGTGGGCGTCGCGAAAAGCTGTCTTGTGCTTGTCCTCCTCGGCAATTTCCAGCTGGGTGAAACCCGACGCTAGATCGATGGACGTGAAGCACGTGGCGCCCTTCATGTTGTCGAAGATACTTGCGATGTCCCCCAGCAACCCGCTGTTGGACTCCAGACAAACGTTCAGCCCTCTAAAGTCCTGACAGACCCTCACCGTGCCATCCTTCTTCGGTACCACCACGCAGTTGGCCGCCCACGCTGACTGCGACCGGCGGATGGTCCCTGCTTTCTTTGGCTTCTCCACTTCGCTCTGGATCATGGCCGTTTCCTCCGGCGAATACCGTCGCTGTTTTGCCGCGTGGGGCTTGCAGCTGCTGTCGATCAGAGGCAACTGCAGCTTAGCGCGGTTGCACGCCGGGACAATCTTCGGATTTGCCGGGAACACGTGGCGGTACTTCTCCAGCACTCGAATAAGGGCTGCTTTCACGGGTGCGCTCGTCTGAGCAATGTTGGCCAGGGTCAAGTCCACCACGTCGGCACCCGCCCCCCCACCTTCCTCCTGAGTCACCAGTGCTGGCTGCTCCTTCCTCCCCGTTGTGCCGTCCGCCGGCACGACGGGGTCTAACAGCATCCGCATGCGTTCTTTGTCGCTCGTGTTGACGGCGTAAATCCGAGCAACGACTCCGCCCTGGATCAGGGTCAAGGGTACTTTCGAACGGTTCACCACCTTGCACTGTAGCGGCGTTCCGGGGTACCACCACTGCGCTCCGCGCGCCAGCTCTGCCCCCGTCTCCATGTCATACGAGGCCTTCGGTTCTACCACAACCAGCTGCCTGTCCTGGGGTTGGGCTCCCTTGGCATAAGCGTCCACCTGCACGCTGACGAAACCCGGCACCACCGTTTGTCGGGCTGGTCGCAACTCCCACTGCAGGGTTCCATCGTCCTCCCAGGCCGCCGAGCCCTCGCTGGGTTGAGTTGGCAGCTCGGCTATTTCCGCTGGTTCTTCCTCTCCATGGGGCGGCTTGACCGCGCAGAACTGCTCCCACATTGCCCTGCTCCCGATCGTGTCCGGCCCTACTTCTTCGTTCGGTCGGACTGATGCCTGCCAGCTCACCGCCTTCCGCTCCGCCGTCTTCGAGCTGGAGACGCTCGTTGACGAGATAAAGGGCACCCACGGCGACTCTGGTGCCGGTTTGAAACCCCCGCCGGCCGCAAAGCTGATAATGCTTCCATTCTTTCTCAAAAACGCCGCCCCTATGATTAGGCCGTATGGGAGACCCTCGACTACCCGCACCAGTACTTTGCGCACCCTGTCCTCTGGGCCAAACACCAGTGGGAGCTCACACGACCCCGAAATTTTCATGGGAGGGACGGCACTGCTCGTGGGGTTGGCTGCCCGCAACCACCCCTGTCCCCTCGAGCTCATCACCGACTTCCCCCCTCTTCCGCTGCGCTCGACGGAACGTACGAATGCCGCAGAGGAGTAATTCCCACCTCCTGCCCCTGTGTCGACCAACACCTCCACCGGAATGCGGCAACTAGTTTTGGTGTGATGCCACACGAACGCACGCACCCACACCTGTTTAGACCCCACACCTATGGCCGCCGCGTCGTTTGGGTCATCGACGCCTAGGGAGGCTAACGCGTGGTCGCCGTGCTGCTCGTCGTGCTGCTGTGCGGGGACGATACATACGTCATCTGCGGCCCCCTCTCCACTAATGTCCACATGTCCTCCCTTGGTGATACTGCCTCTCTCCTCCTCTCCCCCCCGCTCCTGCGCTCGCTGCTCGCTTTGGCTGCTGTTCCCCAGGAGAGAACCCCCTGGGGCGCACTTTCAGGCCCGCGAGACCTGGGGGGCACCCGCGCTGGCCCCGCCCTCATCGCCCGTGTACGCGCTCAACATCTCGAGCGCCGTGAGCATACCTGGCTCTAGCTGCGGGCCTTGAGTCGGGGTGTTCTTGCGCGGGTAGAGCCCGTAGGGCACGACGTCCTCGTCGTGCGAGAAGCGGCATTCTCTGCCGGTGGCGGCATCCTTGTGAGGGCATTCGGAGCCCCTCGCATGGAAGAAGCAAACCCTTCGCTGACGCAGGGCGTCTATAATCACCCTGTCTTCGGCCTCTGGGCTCGGCAGCTCCTCCCCTTCCTTCCTGTTGTCCGCTTTTTCTCGGCTCCTGTTGTACGGGCGGTCGTCGCGGCCGCCTTTACGACTTACAAACGGGGTTCCGTGTGCCCCTGGGGTGGACGCGCGGACGTTGGCGAAGGCGGCGACGTGGGGACGGTTGCCAAGCGTTTCGTCCTCCTCCTCCTCCTCTTCCTCGGAGAATAGTCCCCCGTCCACCGCAGCCAGCGCCGCACACGCGCTGTCCCGGAGCGCCTCTACCTTCTTCCTCCACGCCCTGGGCGGTTCCCGGGTGGGCGGTTTACCCCCTCCCCTCCGCTCCTCCCTCGGCGGATAGTCGCTTGCCCCGCCCGGTCCCAAGGGTATTCTCTCGCACATTACCCGCTCGCACAGGCGCCCCAGGCGCAAATGTTACACCAGCCGCAGTCCTCGTCAACGGTATACAGTGGGCAACATGGAGCAGCACTAACGCATCACCTTCGTCCCACTCCCTGGATGTGGCGGCCGAGCCCGAACGCGCAGACGCCTCAACCAGCCGGGGTGGGACCACCCCAGACCGCCACTCACCCAGGAGTGGGGGAACCCATCAGCCCGAAAGAGGCCCAAAGGGTTGTGAACAAGATCGTAAGCGACATGGGAATGCCCAAGGGCCAAGACGGTTTTGTGGGGCTGGTTGTAGACCCCCAAGGCGAGCTCTCATGGAGGAACGACCCAGTGCTGTTCGTCGACAAGTTTACGAAGACCACGGCACAGGTCGAAGGGACGGCGTGGGCCATGCCCCAAGACCAGTTCTCCACAGATGGGATCAACCCTGCTCGGCCCCGAGCAGATAGGCTGACGCCGTGGAGAGTCGAGTGCTTTGGGAAGCTCAGCGTAGACACCCTGGCAACACGCGACCTGATGCGCCCGCACACTACGGTAGAGGTGCCTCTCGTCCAAGGAGGTTTATGCCACATACCTTTCGAGGAGGTTACGGCGAAGGAGTGGTGCAGGATGCTGGTAGCTGAGGTAGCACACTCAGGGCAGGCACAAAGGAGGGCTGCGGTAGCGCTCGACGAAACAAGGCTCTTGCAAGGGGAGTCGTGGATGGCCGCAGCTCGCAGGCTGGTGCTGCATGTGCGCGCGGCAACCGCAGACGAGACGAGGCCGCATGCGTCAGAAGAAGCGTATTTCTGGAGGTACGTTTCGGGGAGGCAAGTGGCGGAGTTATGCGAGCGAGCCGTCAACCTCTTCTTCGCCAGTGCCTCCGACCGCAATGGGATGGAATCTCTCCTCGTTCAAGTGGGAACTGACGTAAAACGGCACCTAACTCCCGTGCACGTGGAACCCGGCAAGCCTCTGAGTGACGGCATGGTGCGACGCGGGGTGGTGTCTCACGGGATATTCTACGGCATTGTCGAGGCCCTGCTCACCCGGTGCAGTCGCTACCCCCTGGCCACGACAATGCCGTAGAATATCCCGTGAGACACCACCCCGCGTCGCACCATGCCGTCACTCAGAGGCTTGCCGGGTTCCACGTGCACGGGAGTTAGGTGCCGTTTTACGTCAGTTCCCACTTGAACGAGGAGAGATTCCATCCCATTGCGGTCGGAGGCACTGGCGAAGAAGAGGTTGACGGCTCGCTCGCATAACTCCGCCACTTGCCTCCCCGAAACGTACCTCCAGAAATACGCTTCTTCTGACGCATGCGGCCTCGTCTCGTCTGCGGTTGCCGCGCGCACATGCAGCACCAGCCTGCGAGCTGCGGCCATCCACGACTCCCCTTGCAAGAGCCTTATTTCGTCGAGCGCTACCGCAGCCCTCCTTTGTGCCTGCCCTGAGTGTGCTACCTCAGCTACCAGCATCCTGCACCACTCCTTCGCCGTAACCTCCTCGAAAGGTATGTGGCATAAACCTCCTTGGACGAAAGGCACCTCTACCGTAGTGTGCGGGCGCATCAGGTCGCGTGTTGCCAGGGTGTCTGCGCTGAGCTTCCCAAAGCACTCGACTCTCCACGGCGTCAGCCTATCTGCTCGGGGCCGAGCAGGGTTGATCCCATCTGTGGAGAACTGGTCTTGGGGCATGGCCCACGCCGTCCCTTCGACCTGTGCCGTGGTCTTCGTAAACTTGTCGACGAACAGCACTGGGTCGTTCCTCCATGAGAGCTCGCCTTGGGGGTCTACAACCAGCCCCACAAAACCGTCTTGGCCCTTGGGCATTCCCATGTCGCTTACGATCTTGTTCACAACCCTTTGGGCCTCTTTCGGGCTGATGGGTTCCCCCACTCCTGGGTGAGTGGCGGTCTGGGGCGGTCCCACCCCGGCTGGTTGAGGCGTCTGCGCGTTCGGGCTCGGCCGCCACATCCAGGGAGTGGGACGGAGGTGATGCGTTAGTGCTGCTCCATGTTGCCCACTGTATACCGTTGACGAGGACTGCGGCTGGTGTAACATTTGCGCCTGGGGCGCCTGTGCGAGCGGGTAATGTGCGAGAGAATACCCCCCCATGTTACCCAGGCTCCATGGTTGCGGTGCGTAGCCTACCGGGTGGCCTATCGCCGGTGTCGAGAGCAGTGGCTGCGTTGACGCCCCTTGCTGCTGCTGCTGCGGCGGCGGCGGCGGCGGCAGCGGCGGCTGCTGAAGCTGTCGCGGTGGCAGCGGCGGCTGTTCCCTCCGACGCTCCGGCGCTGGGGGCTGTTGCTGTTCCGATGTCCCCTTTTTGCTGCGTTGGCGGCGCCCGCGGGGTGCACGGCTGTGGCTGCTATCATCGCTACGGCGGAGGCGGCGTTCATCCCTGCCGCGGCTGTGACTGCGGCGGCGGCGGCGTTCCTTGCTGTCGCGGTTGCGGCCGCGGTGGCGACGGCTGTGTTCCTCGCTGTCGCGACCGTGGCCGCGGTGGCGACGGCTGCGTTTTTTGCTGTCGCGACCGTGGCTGCTGTGGCGGCGGCGTTTCTTGCGGTCACGGCTGCGGCTAGAGTTACTAGGGCGGCTACCATCGCGGTCCTGATTGCGCCCATGACCATGACTGCTGGGTTTGTCGCGGTCACCCATCGCGCCACCTCCTACGCCTTTGGGGTGGTCGCGGTAGGCGCTGTGGGCGTCTCCGCTAGGCGAACCGCGGCCGCTGCGGCTGCCATGGTGGTCCTGGTCGCGGCCGCGACCCCGGTTGTGCCTGCCGCGAGGTGGGTCGTCGCCGCGTGCACTGCCTCCGTTGCTGGAGCCCTGATCGTTGCCGTTGGCGGCCTCGCGGTCGCCCATATTCCTCCTCTTTTGTCTTCCTTTCCTTTCCTTTTCTTCCTTTCCTTTCCTTTCCTTTCCTTTCCTTTCCTTTCCTTTCCTTTCCTTTCCTTTCCTTTCCTTTCCTTTCCTTTCCTTTCCTTTCCTTTCCTTTCCTTTCCTTTCCTTTCCTTTCTTTTCCTTTCTTTTCCTTTCCTTTCCTGTCCTTGCTTCACAGTTGTAGGTGTTCCGGCCCTGCTGTTACGCTCGGGGTATTGTATGACAGCACGGGAAGGATGGGATCCCGAAAGGAAGAATGTATAACCTAACCTTAACGTACAGTCATGAGCAATCACAGCACTCGGGTTCGCACGGGGTTATCTGTATCTTAAGTATGCGGATACTAATCGTATGAGTAGTGTTTTAAAATTCTCGAGAGTCATGCCTGAGCTCTATATTAGGGAAGAACAAACAAACAAACAAACAAACACGCGTCAGTTGTGAAGTAGAGGATTTATCCAACTCTACTATCGGTAAACGAGCGTATGCGGGCGGTATTATGCACATCACCTCTGGCTTGTATTCAACACTTTTTGTTTATATTTGGTTAAAAAAAAACATTTGGTCTGAGACATGCAGGCATTTATTAGACACGAACAAACGTGCGTGCACGATGAACAACGAGCAAACGGACGGGCACGGGCACGGACAGACGGGGCACGAGCAAAACGTATGCCTGCATGCGGAGACCAAACATAATTTCAAAAACAAACGCAAACAGCTGGCGGAGCACCGTTGGCAGCATACGTAAATACCACAGCGTCGAGCATGCATATCATGCATATGAATGCATGCCTGGTACCTGGTATGCAACAACGCCTGCTCGTTCTGGTGAGCACGCATATTGTTCGACGGCCGAAAGTCGAGCAAACAAGTGCCCTTACAAGCACAAAATACATGTATGTACGAGCGTAGGAAGTGCCTGCACATACCTACGTACAGCTACGCGAAATATGGACTACCCAGCAAACTTTCGTGATATGAGGTACCAGGTACGTGGTATGATGTGCCCTCAAAGGTACCATGTGACGTGATCACGAGAATGTTTTGTAAATGAAAACAGAAATGAAAAACGTCAGCTTCGAGTACGAGTACAGCAGTACCTGGTATTAAATAGGTGAAATGTGATTTCCAATTTCGTATTATTTTTGTGCATCGTACGAGTACGCGCAAAGGGTCCCCCTTCTTGTCAACACTCCAACACTCCACTCTCCTTGCACTGCACATCAATCTTTCTGGGTTCACCATGATACGGGAGGCTTTCAACCCTCAGACCCTAGAAGCACAAGCTCCTTACACATGTCTCAGGTTGGCTGACCTTTCGTATTGTTGTTCGTGACGTGTCTCGCAGGATGAGTAGAGTTGCTCCTTTTGACGAGTGAATCGCAGCAGGGCAGTAGTTGCAATGACGCTGATGCCGACGATCAACGAAGGGGCAAGAACGATAACGAGCACGACGGGCACAGCAGTGCCCACGGGGCGTGGGGCTAACAGGGCGGGTATCACAGATCACTTGGCTTTGCTCTTTCTTTGGTCTCTGGGTGGCGTTGAGTAAACACCGGGTGGTTACGATACCGCTTTACTGGTTTTGTACACGCAACCGAAGGCGTTCCCATGCCAGGGATCCTTCCTGCCCCTATAAGATATGGCCTCAGGAGCTTGTGAAAGCTTACCCTTTGCTCATACAAATAGACCCGACGCGTGACACTGATCAACACAGTCGTCTCACGTCGTACTATCCTCCTCGTAGCGCCGTCGCGCTGTAACAGTCTCTCGGCGCTGTAACACTACGGTATGCTCATTATTATTATTATTATTATTATTATTATTATTATTGTTATTATTGTTGTTATTATTATTATTATTATTATTATTATTATTACTACTACTATTATTATTATTATTATTATCATTATTATTATTATTATTATTATTATTATTATTATTATTGATACTACTTACTGGCGAATGTACTGGCCGGGTCCATCAGCAGATTACTGGTGTGTTACGTTCAAGGTCGGGACAATTTTTATCCCTTGCTAGGGTTGCCTACTGGGCAGTTACTCGTAACAGCTGCCAGTACATATACTGCTTGTGACAGACTGCCCAGCCCTACAAAAAAAGTTGTTTCTAGTTTGTGGTGGTTGGCGATGATACGTAACCACATACATGGCGTGTTTTTTTTTCTGTTGCTCTCACGTCGAAGCTTTTCCGGCGGCCACTCCCAAAAGAGGATGATGATAGTTATGGTTGTCTGCTGCTGCCGCCGCTGCAGCGCGAATTCACAGCAGAGCAGCATTACGGGGAACCATAGTTGATAGGACCAAATATTGTTACTACGGGGGGCCATAGTTAACAGGACCAAATATTGTTACTAAAAATGGTTAAACATAAGGTTTTTATGTATAACAACATTTTCGCCTGATTGAGAGCGTAGTATCTGATTGAGAGCGAGATTGCGCGATACGCTGTAGCCGGACTACCGCTGAGAGGTGGAGCTTGCTGTGTAGCTTGAATTGAAGGGTTAGCCCGTAGCTTCAAGCCGCTACCCTGGTCATCGTGTGGGAGTCTCTCGTTGTGGAGCTACAGCCGGGAGCAGAAGCCACAGTAGAGCCCACCGCCCGAGGCGAAACAGTTTGAGGCAGGAATAAATAGCCAATCTGGGGAAATCTAGCAACTTGTCTAGCTCCTAGCTGCAGCATCCGATGACGATGACACGCATATGCTCGCGATGCTGCTGACGAGACCTTCAATTTGCGCCGCTTCTTGGAATAGCCCGTCCCCTACTTACCAAGAAATGGCAAGAGGCGTCTGGACCCGAAATTTCAATTTATTTGGCTCTCGCTCTCAATCAGATACTTCGCTCTCAATCAGGCGAATATGTTGTTGTATACCATAGATAGGTCCTGTTAACTATGGTCCCCCGTAATAGTAAAATGGTTAAATATATAGTTTTTTATGTATACCATACCTGGTGGGTTCTATTAACTATGGTCCCCCTTAAGAGTAGTAACTGCTGACACTACTATTAATACTATTAATACTAGTTCGACCCTTTTCGTATTGCAGTCCCGTTCCTAGGATAAACCACTCAAATTCCAAGTAATTTGTCCCCCAAACGGAACTACATATATATTATATAACCAAAAGAGTTAAGGAGCGTGAAGTTGTGATAGGAGCGAAATATGTGATGAGATATAGCCGAAGTAAGGGTAAAAGGGTAAGGGACGCAGGTGTATCTGGCAGCTGGGAAGCAGAGCTTCGCTCTTTCTGGTTCAGATCTTTGTTGACGGCGAGAGCTAAGGAGATACTCTGTCTGGTAGAAAAGTGAGAGGTAGGGGGGGGGGGGGACTCGACACCCAGATATACTCACTCCAACCCCCGCCACAAACTCTCCCAAATTCCTCTTTTCTGATGTACTCATGTAGAACCTTCCTATGCCTACCGATCGTTCTTCTGGTAATATAATAACTTCTCATTTTACGGTCCCATCTCCGTTCGGGAACATTACTCTCGTCTAACAGGCTATCCGCCTTGAAGAACATTCCTGCACGTTACTCTCGACCAACGGAATATTCGCCGGAATAATCCATTATTTGGATTATTCTCGTACTCCTGAGACTACAAATTTTAAAAGTGAAGACAATATTACCGATATCTATAGCCCATGAGTACTTCACTCATATCACATTAGCCCACCCTGAATAGTCGCATATATATGCAGACCACACGATCGGTGGTCTAAGGATGATGACAACGTTCATCCCAAACGACCAGGAAAAGGCCGTCGAAGATGCGGCTATTTGAAACTAAAGAAATGAGGCTATAGGTTCCCCCACACCTCGTATTACGGGGGGCCATAGTTAACAGGACCGAATATTGTTAGTAAAAATGGTTAAACATATAGGTTTTTTTGTGTACCATAGGTCCTGTTAACTATGGTCCCCCGTAATAGTAAGACCCAAACGCGACGAAGGGGGGGTGTTCACCGAGCAAAAACACTGAAAGGGAGACGAAAGGAGAGGAAGACAGAACTCAAAACAAAGGCGAAAGGAGAAAACAGCCCAAGCGAAAACATTAGAAAAAAAAGACGAAAGAAAAAGGAAAAGTCCAACTACTCTAATAATGAGGCGTGTGGGCACGTTGTTTTTCAACTATAGGTTTGCTGTATCCCTGGATTTGTTTCGCCACATATCTACACTCTGATATTATTATGCTTGCCTTCCGACAATATAGGGTAGTATATGTCATTCCGATATAATAAGCCGAATATCCTTACGTAAATCAGCAGTATTCCTCATGCGCTTCTCTGCCAGCTGTTTTCCAATTTCCATTCCCAACATCATTTCATCTATGATATAGTATACTAGACCGCGTATATTCATTCCACTCTCGACTTTATCCGAAACGTCGATCTGTTAAAAATGGAACGCCTCCTGCGGGTTGTGGTTGTCTTGCAAATATTTTTCGTTTCGACGTGCGCTCTAAAGGGAACGATGATGTGGAAGCGATCCACCCCTTACGACACGTTTTTGCGGTGGTGGCGGTTCTCGAGTAGTAGATATAGTGCGGTTATCACAATGGGCTGTGGCCATTCCGCGGTGTTGCCTGTATAGGTTCGCACTCTTATCCGCGCAAGCACGCACCAACCATCCCTGCTTGTGCGTACGTAGAAGAAGAGAGGAAGTACTTTTTTACGACATGGGCGGACGAAACACAGCAACCAGGAGGAGCGCATCATATTTCGTTCGCTCTTCAGATAAATTGGCAAGTCAGGAGACAAGACATACGCCCAAGTAAGGGAAAACGTGCATCGGTTAGGGGTGTCGGGCCGAGCGTTCCACATTGAAACCTATGACCTGGTACTACGGCAGTAATTTGGTGTCAAGCGTCACAAGTCACATGACAAAACGATGGGGCAAAATTCGCCGTCTTTTCTCAAGGAGATGAACGAAAGGAAACGGTGTCTCCGTACCATTATACAGCTTTGTTCCAGATGGTTGTGCCTGATGGTTGGGGCCAGGCACCGGTCCAACTTCAATATTGCACGGCCCGGTCGCAGAAAGAACCAGAATCACACCCATCTCTCTCTCTGCCAGAATCGAGGCTGCTGTCGAGAAAAACGAATACGTGGTACAAAACAGAGAAACACCGTCGGCTGACTCTCTATACCTTCAACTGGGGGAAAACCCACAGGTACAACGTTCTCTACATACGTACATACGGCAATTTGACGGGTCATTATCGCACAAAAAAACTGTGATACTCACGGTCGGCCGTCAAACAACTCGTCGGCGACCCACACTACGCCAAATTCGCAGCCGTCTTAACCCATTTAGGACTGCAGTGCCGTTTTCGGGACAAATTACTTAGAACTTGAGTGGTGTCCCCAACACAGGGCTGCAGTCCTATAAGGGGTAAATATGCTTCGGTATAGCTGCTTCTTTTTGTCCTGTTCGCCCCTGTATCTCCTTCTCCCTCCCTCCTAGTCGTAACTCAGATCCGGGGTCACATACGAGTATACAGCACAGGCTTTTCTCTCCCCCCCCCCCCCTATTTTATATAGGTTGGGTTGGCGTCGGTTGGCAACGACACTGTAAAACATGCCGCTCACTACGTGAACTAGACAACCAGGGTACCGTTTTTTCTTTTCTTTTTTTTCGGCGGTCGCCCAAAGCTGGTTGTCGAATTAGATCATTTGTGCGAGATAAATAACCTTTACTCCGCACAAGGGAATTGATCGCATTACGTAGTGTTCAAGGTAAGGCGCCCAAGAGGCAATCCCATCGCTGTCCCTGGTAGTGCCTACCCCGGAAATTAAATGAACTCATTGAAGCTGCCATCCATATGCAAGTCCGCCTCACTAGCGGTTCTTAGTAGGACGCAGCTCACCCTTCATGCGACTCGCCATTATTAGACGCCTCACGGCGCTTCGCGCTTGGTGCAAGCAATGTCTGCCTGCCCGGTGAAAACCCGACATGCTCCGTCCCGGCATTGTAGGGATGCGAGGGTCTACGGTCATACGACTACGGCCATGCATGAGATCGAGCACATCTCTCCTATCGAGTTCCCCCCTCCCACCACGGCACATGCGTTGCGCTTATGTGGCGACAAGGGCTCAGCAATTTCTTTCCTCGTCGACTCGCGACGAAATCGAGGCTATAATACTGGTAATAACGGATAACACCGCACCTTGACACAGCAGCAGCAACAACAACAACAAAAATCAGCACCCCTCCCCTAAAAAAAAGGACGCCTGCCAGCCTGCGTGTCACGATAAAAAAAGGGGCCGCGGCGCCTTCAATTCCCCAAAAACGACTCATCAAGCATCAAACTTCACTTGACTTAAATCACCGCGAACAATATCTCACACCAATTCCAAGGCTTTGTATCATAAGAGCATCAAACTTCAACCGACCAAGTCACCGCAAAAATTGTCCGACACCAATTTCAAGTATATTGTCCCTATAGAAACCTGCGTAAGTTTTTCCCGACAGGGTTCAAACCCAAGGATCGATTTTGCGCAAAAAACGTTGTCCGCATTTTACATTATGAAACGGCTCGCGCCCAGAAGGCAACGAAAAACACACCCGACGAGTCGGCTCGGCAGCAAAGCCGACGATTCTGTCGCCAACCCAACCCGCGCTCGTAAAAGCGCTACATAACGAAACGACAACAGAGTTGACACCGAGAGACACACAGGCAAGAGAAGAAGAGAAAGCGGCGGCATATCCCGCACCACGCCGCCCACCACTTCACTATTTATTTCGCCGCACCATTTGTCCCATGTGCCAAAAATAAGCAGGCAAGCCTAGGAATCGTCTTTAAGAATCGCAGTACCGTTTTGGGGGCAAACCAGTCAAAACTCAAGCAGTTTATCCCCGAGACGGGACTACGGTTCTAACAAGGGCTTTCAGCGCTAAAAAAAAAAACACAAAAAAAACATGAAAACGTAAATAAAAACACACGCCCACGACAAAGCGAAGGTGGCGGACACCAAAACAAAACGCTCCACAAATAATGCTACCAAGCGACGTGCACGAGCTCGCTCGCGCTCAGGCTCACGCAGATGGTAAAAGCTAACTATCAACCTAATCGTGGAAATCAACAGCTGACAGATACGTAGAAGATTGAACGGAGGAAATCTGGGGTTTGTGGAGAGGTATTGAATCGTTGGGATGCTTGAACAGGAAAAAAAGGCCAAAACAAACAAACGAAACGAAGGGCGAGGGGGCAAACAAAAGAGAAATAAGCAGGTACGTACGTACACCCGTTTCGTCGGGGGTCAAAAACAGGTACTACTACAGCAATAGGAAAAGACCGGAACCGATTGAAAGCGCACCCCAAGAGCCATCACGACTGATCGGCCAGAACACACATCGTGTATATACCCGTCTCTGAGTGACAATGACACATTGACCCATGAGTGCACCAGCTGGCGGCTTATTTCATACCTCGCCGTATGCAGGTTCGGTTTGGAGGGCTCAGGTCTGCTGGATGTGGGATCAGGTCTGGGTTGGATCAGGGTGCCACAAGCGGGAGCGGAGAGAGGGTGTTTTGCAGCGGACTTCTGGTGGCAAGCGCGTGTTTTCTGCTTGGGTTCAGGGTGTGGCCGTGCCGTACCCTACAATAGTATAGTGCAGCAGTCTGTGACATAAACCGGTATAATACCGGTGGGTTGAATGGTTTGTGCATATTTTTCCGATGGCCTCGGGAAGAGCGATTGCTGCTTCTCGACCCGACACCCCGATTGGGATGTTGGAAGTGAACTCTGATAACTCCACACACAGGGCACCCGATGAGGTGAGGTTTGGACCATAACGATCGCCTCCGCGAGGGTTTCGACCTGATGCGTGTGGCATGGGCGTAGCCGTTTCGAAAGAATCTGTCCGTAGGTGACCATAGAGTGACCCTCGTGGGACAGACAGACAGGCACTTTTTCTGAATCAGTTCTAGAGACACGTGTACCACTTGTGGAATGCTGCGCACAGCAGTTATACATGTACGAATGTGTAGACGCGCTTGTTGTACCCAGGTGCGCATAATGGTTGAGCTTGAGAGAAATGACAGCAGCGAAAGGTAGAGGCGCTCGCAAGAAAACCGAAGAACAGAAGAGCCGCCTCAGCCGCGCAGCAGTGAAATACAAAGCACGCTACACGCAAGCAAGTGGTTAGAGTAAAACAAGTAACCAAAAACAGTTGAAAAAACAGCCATGTAAGCCATACCCAGGTGTGCATGTGCCATTACGTCTCAAAAAAAGGCACCACGTCCATTCGGCCAATCGCGTGGCTCGTGGGGTATGTGTTTTTTACTCGATTTGAGTATTACCTGTTTTTGAGAGAAAACGGGCCAGGTATACCTGTTTTCGGATGTTGCCCAAAACTGAAAATGCTACTACCAATCTGAGGCAAGCTTCAGCGCCGGCACAGCCGCGGCTGCCCCCGGTCGCCCCACGGCCTTATCGAGCGCCCTCAGCGCCCCCCTGCTCTCCTCGAAGAAAAAGTCCCTGACATCCTCCTCCTCGGGAGACGTCGGCGTGCACTTCAGCGCCCGCTGGAAGCTGGCCTTCGCCTTGGCCGTGTCCCCTGCCTTGAGCGCCACGAGACCTCGGCAGTAGTGGTTCCTCGGGCAGCGGGAGTCAATTTTCAGCGCGGCATCGAAATGGGCCTGTGTGTACCGGTAGGTGTGTGTGTAGTAGGCAGCGTGTTGGAGGAGGGAGAAGTGAAGTTTGGGATCGTGCAGGCATTCTTGGGGGGGGGGGGGGGGGGGGGGGGGCGTGCGTGCTGCTGTTGTGGAGTGTCAGATGGGGAGGTAGGGGGGGGAGGGGGGGGGGGGGATGGAGGGGGCTTGTGATGAAGCTTCTTCGTTCTCAACCCTTCAGGTAACTGCTGCATTTTTCCGACTCTAAGTAAGTTTTACCCAAAACGTGCGTGCAGTAGTGGAGGGGTTGGATAATACCACGCTGCCCGGGGGAGTCCCTATAAAATACTGGAAGCGTTCTACGCCGGTCATCTGTGCTTCTTCTGCAAGCGCACAGCACTACTACATCGACATGCTCTCTCGTCGTATATGCGTATCACGCAGATCTACTATATTGCGGTACCGGTAAGTGAAGAGCGCACACATAGCTGCTCCGGGACGACCAAAGGCAGGCATGAGAGCCCACATCAACCGAGGAAAGTGTCACAGATTGAAGAAAAAAAAAGAATTGCACGCTGGTACTGGTATCTCCAGGAGTCGGCGTGCACGTCACTAGCTCGGCACACAAGACGAGGCGGTGCACGTGTACGAGTCGGTCGGCGAAAACACAGATACGGAGGACGTGGTCTTAAACTTGTTTGACACTACAAACGCAACGGTTGCACGCTACAGTCAGCCACCGCACCAACGCAGGCGCGCAGGGGTGCGCCGGCTGTCCGGGAAAAATGAGAGTGAGATAGATATACGCCCCGCATTCCTCCACCTCTCTACTGATGTTGCTGCTGCCACTCCTACTGTTGCTGCTACTACCGCTGGTGCTGAATGCTGCTACTGCTACTGCTTCTGCTTCTGCCCCTTCCACTGTGGCTGCTGCTGCTACTATTGTTGCTGCTGCTACTGATGCTGCTACTGCTGAGATCCCTGCTGCTGCTGCTGCTGCTGCTGCTGCTACCACTGCTGCTACCGAGGCGCGGCTCCGACGCCCCAAGCGCGGTGTGCCGGTCACACTCGCAATTGCCTCATTTCAAGTTAGCCCCAGAGTAGAGCACGCTCGACGTTCTAACCTTGGCCTTGTCGACGTTGTGGATCGGCCAAGGCGCCGCGAGGTAGAACGCCCCCATGAAGGTGTGTCCGACGCCCCCCTGGTACGCCGGGTGGTGTTCGATGAGCGGCTTCACGTTGCGCTTAAACTTGACGGCGTCCGCCTGCAGAGCGGCCCTCAGGATGCCTTTGGCGCTGGAAAGGTAAGTGGAAGCTTCGGCGTGCAGGAAACGGTACTGCCATTCGTTGTTGTTGTTGTTGTCGGTTTTGTTGTCATCGTCATCGTTTGGTGGCAGCGTGCGCACGCGGGTGGGAGGAAGAACGGCAAAAGGGGGACATGCGTGTTGTCTGTGTGTCAGTGGCGTCTCGAGGGCGAGAAGGGGTAATGAGAAAGGGAGGGGGGGGAGAGGGATATACTCAGGAGGGGGGGGAGGGTGTACTCATTATCATGCATGGCCTTAGTCGTATGACCACAGACCCTCGAATCCCTACAATGCCGGGGACGGGGCACGTCGGGTTTTCACCGACCAGGCAGACATTGCTTGCACCAAGCGCGAAGCGCCGTGCGGTCTTCGGCGAGTCGCACGAAGGGTGAGCTGCATCAAAACAAAGAACCGCTTGTGAGGCGGACTTGCACACGGACGACAGCTTCAATAAGACACTTTATTTTCCGGTGTGGCCACTTCTAGGGGAGGGAGGGAGGGGGGGTCTACGGATGTAAGCAGATAAAATATCGGCCGAAGCGGTGCGCGCAAAGGAGGGGAGCCGGTGGCAAGGGCGGTGTGTAAGCCTAGGCAGGATAGTAGTGCTGTAGTGTACTTACAGCGGGATGCTGTAGATGGCGACGGGTAGCACAACATGCACCTTACAGCACAGGGTGTATGTTGCTTGTCATAACAGCACCGCCTCGCGACCACGTTCGCCACGTACGACCGCGGCAAAAAAACGGTGCTAACGACGAAGAATCATACCTGTTGTACCATCAACCCTTTAAGGCGATTATTCCAAGCCAAGCGGGCCTCACACAGACACCAAGTTTCAACGCTGCTCCTCAAAACCCACCCACCCCATACAGACGTTTCGCGCATCCCAGAGTGTCCACGCCTACGGAAAAAGTGTTCCCCGTCCACCTCCCCCCCCCTCCCCTCCCGCCTCCTTCCCCTCTCCTCCCCTCCCTTCTCCTCCCATCCCCTCCCCTCCCCCCCTTCTCCTAGAGGACCAGTTGAGAGCAAAGATGTCGGACTACGTATTTACGTCCTTACGACCAGACGTTTTGGCGGTAAGTAATAGGTCTGAGCCGGCGAAACTACACGACGCCCCCAATGCCCTATAAACTAAAACCGTCAAACTCTCCGGGAAAACCCCTGCCTTTTCGACCCGATGTGTGCAGGATTCGGCAAATACTTTGTGCAGGATGAGGGTCTTATTGGTCGAGCCTGGCCTTTCGGCCTACCCTCTTTTTTGTTGGAAACACGCCACCTAAAGACGCGCCGGAGTCGCGTGACGGCCCCTGCCGACCTCGAGCCCCCCAAAGGGATGGGATTAGCGTTAGGGTCAGATCTGGGGTCGGGTTGATCTGGGACGACGTGCAAGGTTGAGTTTGACCACACGCGTGCTGCACAGAGTTTTGTGCCGACCAGTCCTGATATCCTGCAAACGCATTTTTGCTTCCACGCAGCCGCATTAGGATTTCGAGCTTGCATTTCGACCCTAGTGGGGATGTCTCTTGAACGTCCCCTGCATTAACGCTTCTGTTCTGATTTTTGCCGTATTTGCGCGTCATGATAAGCTTTTTCCGGCCTTGATCCGATTCCCTTTGGCTGAGAGTGTTCGTTCACTCACCTTCGCCAGGTCGTAGGTCCCGCTCTGCTGAGCGTGCGCCGCGCCAGCCTTCAGCAACCGCAGGGCCTCCGGCGCGTGCTTCCGCCATATCGTCCTGCTGGCCGGGTTATCCCCGTCGCAAACCTCCCCCGTCGACGCCCTCGGAAAGTTCCCGTTTGTGGTGTGTCGCATCCACTTGAGCAGAGCCTCGGCCGTGTCCAGCTGCAACCTTGGGTCTTGCGGACTCCCCTCGAGCTGGGACTTGCGGAGTTCGTACGCAGTCCATGCCAGTTTCGCTCTGCTGCTCCCTGAGCTCGTGCCCTTCGGTTTCATTTTGAGCGCAGCCGCCGACACCCAGTGTCTTGCTCCTCCTATTCCTCCCTTTGCGCCTATTCCATCACCGCCGCCGCCGCCGCCGCCGCCTCGGAATGGGTAGTTGATTTCGAAGACGCTACTCGTACTTGTAGCTGTTGTCGGTGAATGTGCTGTTGTTTTTACTACTACTGCTGTTGTTGCAGTTGCTGTTGCTGGTGTTGATGCTGTTGCGGTTCCTGTTCTTGTTCCTGTTCCTGTTGTTGTTGCCTCTACCATTCTTGCTGAGAGGAAGCCGCTGCTGCAGCAGATCCCCACCATTAACGCAACGCGTCGAAGCCGCATCTCTGCTGCTGCTGCTGCTGCTGCTGCTGCTGCTGCTGCCGCCGCTGGTGGTAGTGGTGGTGGTGCGGAACGCTATGGTAAGGGGGTGCCAGGAAAGATGGGGCACGACAGCGTGGTTGGCTTCTCGCCAGGCCGAAGTTTTGAAGCGAATACACACGTTGTTGATCGGCTATACTAACAGGGTTCCTGCTCTCTGGAGAGAGCAAAACGGTCCTTTCCCTAGTGAGACAGCTATCGCTGTACAGCGTGCAGTCGCAGCAGTCTAACTTCTGTCTTCGAGCACGAGATGCGATGTCCCCGCACCACCAAGGAGAGGAAGAAAACAATCAAAATCATGAAATTATGACGAGAACCAGTTTACGGCCTTGAGAACTTTTTGGAAACCCCTCCAAATTCTCGTGTTCTATATTGTGGTTTGTCAATGCTATTCGTATCAGGTATACGGTCGTGCACTCTGCTATTGCTGTGCTGAGATACGCAGCGATTACAACCTCTACACAGGAGCAGGCAGGCTGAGAGGCGCTAAAATTCGTGCGTGGAAGATTGCCACAGCAGTTGACTAATCGGACTGTCCTGAGTCGCAAAGGAGGAGGAGGTACAATGGCACCGCGGTGGCACCTTCGAGGAGCTCCCTCGACTGCCTCGCCCGAGACCGGCAGCGGCGGCGGCGGCGGCGACGGTTCCTTCGACGCCGCTCTGGTCGCGGTGGGGGCGCTGGCCGCCATTGCTTCCATTGGGCTCGTGCTGACCTGGCGAGACAGGCAGAGCACGCGGTCCGACTACGAGCACAGCAAGGAGCTTTACATCCCCAGCAGGCAAGCACAGGACGGCTCACGTGATCGAACTACAATATGAATATACTCGTACTCGTACGTTGTACAGCTGGTATGATGCAATACGTACAGCAGCAGTAGACACAAAAGGTGCGGGGTTCTTCACCAGCTGTCAGCTGTTGGTCACGGAGTCCTGTATACGAGGTACGCTCCTGCTGTATTCACCCGTACCAGGTACCTGGTACCTGGTGTATAGGTCTATACGAAGCCTCTACGAGTACTGCTTGACGCAAAGGTACGCCAGATGATTTGTACGATGCACAGCAACACTGCTGCCTCTGCTGCTGCTGCTGCTGCTGCTGCTGCTGCTGCTGTCATTCCATGCTCTCCGTTGCCCTTGCTTGCTTGCTGTCGTGCTGTCTCCCGTAAGACAGAGCAAAGAAGCACTATTTTTCTTGGAATTTTCCCCCAGGTCAAATAGGGTGTCGTTGCTCGTTGGCGGCCACCGCTGCTAAAGGGAGCTCCGAGCTCCTACGCTCCTACGTACGATTTTCTATCTCCTACGTACGATTTTTTATCTGTCACCAGTCACCTGGTAGCACGGATTTAGAGGGGGGTTAGGCTGTTCACAAATAAGTAGGTTTTACAATCTGTGAGCTCGGATCTTAGAGGTGTTTTTAGCTTTAAAAAATGGCTCACAAATTGCGCATCGTTCTGCGTTTTTGCGGGCTATAGGAATAATTTCCTGGTGGGATCAAGGTACAGGCGAGCGTAGACCCAACCCAAACGCTATCCCTAACCTCAACCCAGAGCAAAAAAAACGCGGCTGGCTGGACAGCTTTCGCCTGGAGCTGCTCGTATTGCAATCTGTAGGCACGGTTTTTTAGGGGAGTACGCTGATCACGTACGTACGTATTGCATTGTTTTTGCAGGCTGGGTAGCATGTCCTGGTGGGATCAAGGTACGGGCGGAGACCCAACCCAACCCCTATATCCCTAACCCCAACCCTGACCCAAAAACGGACCAAAGATTTCCGGCCAGAAACGGCCCAGACACTCAGCGGCGCGGCGCCGCTGTCGCATCGAGCAAGAAAATTGCGAGAACAATCTGTAAGCGGACGATGACTTCGAGATGCGGACCACCCGTACCCAATTGTCAAGACATAAAAGTCCCGTTAAAAAATCCGCGCTACAGCTGTACGTGGCAGATGGTGTACCAGATACGTATTTTATACGTACTGTAAATACCTGGTGAGACGTACGACCGCGTACCAGGTACTCCTCAAAGGGCCCCTGCTAACGAAGAAAAAACGATTTCAAGCACCACAGAGGGCGTAGTACGTGGGAAAATGTCAAACCTACAGCAGTATTCCTGTTATGACGTGAGAAACCACCCCGGTGGGTGGTTAAATCGCGTTTTTTTGTTTTCCTTCACCCGGAGTGGTTTCCTGTGGTGGGCTGGTATCTAACGTGCCCCGGTGATAATAGGCATGTTTTACTCGAGTTTTGCAACATTTTATCACCGGGGGGTGATTGGAGTACAATGGGGGATAGTTAGCACACGTGGCACACCCACCCACAGGCCGCAGGGGGGGTGATAAAAACGGGGGGGGGGCTGGCGATGCTGCGTTCAGGGGGCCTGGCGATGCTGCTGCCGGAGGGCTTGGTGCTATTGCTGCCGGGGGGGCTTGGCGCTGCTGATGCCGGGGCTTGAGGCGCGATGAGCAATGCCGGGGCTGCAGATACTGTGGCTGGCGCAGGACTTGCTGCTGTAGCTGGCGTGGCACGCGTTTTCGTGGCTTGGCCGTCTAGCGCTGCTGCCGCCGAAGCTTGCTCGAGGCGCAGGTGCTGCAGGGGTGGTTTGCGGACCCGACGAAGAACGAAGCGATCGCGGCCCCCCTCGTGGCTAGAGACGCGCCTACAGACCACCGTGTCGGTGCAGCCGGCTTCTCCGGGGCCACATCCGCATTCTGCCCACGGTGATAGGCCGCTCGTGGGGCAGGGCCCTGCGCCTGTTCGATCTTGTATTCTTCCATGATGTGCACTGCCGAAATATGTCGGCACAGCAAGCACTTTTGTGCCCCCCCCCCAGGGGGTGATACTCGTTTCGTATTTGTTTGGAAGGCGTGTCGACCCAAGAGGGGGGGGGGGGGGTATCTAACGTGTCCCGGTGATGAACTTGCCAATTTTCGTTTCACTTCTTGCTTTTTTTTATCACCGGGGGTGGTTTCCTGCGGTGTGGTGGTCCTGAGGAGAACGGTGGTATCTTGCGTCATACATACCATCAACGAGTATGACTTCGTTATCACGTTCCAGTACATGAAACTGGATTTCGACGAAAAATGAAACAAGTCCCCATAAAAAGAACCGTTGACCGATCGTCCGGTAAGACCTTTCAGGGGTCGGGCTGTTCGTTGCTTGGGGGGTAGGAAGCACTTCCTGGTTGGGATCAAGGTACGGGGGCGTAGACCCAACCCAGCCCCCGTAACCCTACCCCCAACCCTTCCCTGACCCCAAACCGGAGGCAAAACGGCCCGAAAACGGGCGAAACGCGGCTGCGCCGCTTTTTGTTCGGCTTTTTGTTTGTCTGTTGTTTTTTTGTTATTCCGAATCTGCGAACCACGATTTCCCCCCCCACAACACGTACCAATGGCTGTAAAATTCCCGGAAAAATCGCGGAATGTATCTCACCGGCTGAAATGTGAATACTACCGTTCTTAAGATAAGACTCTTCAGCAGTTGTTTTATTCGACCGGCTTGATTTGATACAGCGGAATCAGTCTTTTGGGTAGTAGTGCTCGTATTTCATCCGGTAGCATATTTTCGGGAAGTTTCCGGGAAAATGACAGTCGCCAATAGTGTGTGTGGGGGGGGGGGGGAAACCGTGGTCTGCAGGTCCGGAATAACAAAAAAGAAAATAAAACGAAAGCCGCGTTTCTCGCTCGTTTTTGGAGCGTTTTTGGGTCCGGTTTGAGGTCGCAAGGTTAGGGCTGGGGGGTAGGGTTGTCGGGGTTGGGTTGGGTCTACGCCCCCGTACCTTGAGCCCACCAGGAAGTGCTTTCAAGTCCCCAAACAACGAACAGCCCGACCACTGGTTAACATCTTGCCGGACGATCGGTCAAAAGTCTCCTTCCGAAGCACACAGCATCCAAGCGCTGATCACTGGTGGTGCAGGGTCAGGGTTCGGGTCAGTGGGTGGGTCGGCTTTTAGGCGTCAAGCGCTAAGAAAACGAAAAACGTGAATATCAACTCTCAAATGTGTAACCGCGTCTCTGTGCGTCGTGTCCTGCTGCGTGAGCGCGCCGGCCGGCACGGCAGCTCTGTAAACATGATCAGCAACATCAGACCGCTTGACTACCAGCACGCCGTGAGCAAGCACCGTACTTGATTTGTGCTGCAACGTTTCTTCGTTGCTCGTTTCATGTTAGGCAAACTGCAGTCAGTCCTGTGTTTGGGAACAAGCCGGTCAAATTCTAAGTAAGTTGTCCCCTAAAACGGGAGTGCAGACTGCAGTTTTGCCCTGAGAGGGTGGTAGTCGCACCCCCTTTGGCGGCCCGAACGCACGGCAGCAATGAGCAATGAAGGGATACGGCAGGTGTAACTGCCGCCAGCTTGTGTGAGTTGGTTGCTTTAGAGAATCTGGAGAATGATGCGTACATGATGCATACCTGGTACATATGTACACACATACACCTGGTAATATATATACGTCGACCAATGTGTCCGGCCGGGCTTCATGTGTCCGAGTACTCAGTTTTCTGCCGAAAAGTGCTCGTACGAAGCGAAAAGTTGGCAAAAGTGCGAAAATTTGACAAAACATACGTATACGTATGCGTACATATATATATATATATATATATATCATATATGTATCTGATGTATATTTTTACACGAGTCTCGGCCGGCGGCCGATCGTAGATCCTCAGTCGCAGAACCCGGCTTCGGCCAGCTGCAGAGGGATCCCCAGACTACGGTGTAAATCAGAAAAAAAAGGCGGGAACAAAAAAAATGTCGCTTTCCCTCGTCTTCACACTCAACGACAGACCGTCACATTGCAGAAAGACAGAAAGTCTGCTGTATTCCAAACCTCCCTTGTCAGAGAGGCGTTTTTTTTTTTTCTTTTTCCAAAATATTTTTTTCCTGTTCATACGTACCTACCTGTACTTGCTCGTAATAGTGGCGTTAACGGGTGTGCGTGTGCGTGTGCGTGTGCGTGTGTGGTGTCATCGTCGCTTGTGTTTTTTTTGTTGTTTCCTTTTTTCAGGTCGGGGCACGGCAGCGGGAGCGATGCCGGAGACAGGGCGAAGATTCCGAGGACCAACTCCACTGCCGACCTCGTCGCGCCCACCCTGCCGGCGCACCCCGAGGGTCCCAACATCGGCCCCGGGAGCGAGAACAACTGGTTCCAGAAGGACAGGTGCGTCTGGACACACGCAAAAGCGTGCGCCGCAAGCTATGTACCCCGGGTGCGAGGGTCTACGGTCTTACATACGACTACGGCCATGCCTGAGATCGAATACATATCTCCTATCGAGTACACCCCCCCCCCCCCTGCCGACCCTCCCGGGCCCACCTGCCCCCCCCCCTCCCCCCGCCTTCAACAAGCCGTTCTTTTGGTGTTTTTTTTCTTGATTTTCCTCTTCTGGAGGAGTTGGAACATTTGTTAGTACATAGCTCCTTGCTCACGGGTCCTGGAATATCATGGGGGGCGGTAGGGGTGATGCACGTCCCACAAGATGGTTTGGCGTTGGTGTCCTGAGGCAGTCAAGTCAGTACAGCCAGCAAAATTGGCATCCAAAAATGAGAACTTGTCGCGTGTGTGGTGCGGCCTCTCTTTCTCTCTGTCTCTCTTTCCGCCCCCCCCCCCCGGCTGGCAGCACTTGATTCTATTTCTGGGTGAACAGGTAATGTATTTACACTTGATTCTTGTGGGTGTTGATTCCCCCTCCCCGCCCCCTCTCACCCCCCCCCCCCCCCGCACCTCCGTCTCGAAAGGGGTGCGTGGTCAATGGTCAGATAACTAAGACAAGCAACAAACGAGTAGGCCCCCGCCCCCCGCCCCCCCCCCCCCCCCCCCCCCCCTCCCCCTCTGGGGTGTGCTTGAAACCCCTCTCCCCTTTCTTCCGCTACGTGCCATCCACAGGGACTTGCCGCCCAAGACAGACCTTCTGCACAAGGGGCACAGCAAGGGAGGCAAGCTGCTGGTGGTCATGGTCGGGATGCCCGGCACAGGGAAGACTTACATATCAAGGAAGGTCGCGAGGTATCTGCGGTGGATCAACTACCGCACCAGGGCGTTCTCTCTCGCCAGGTGGGATGCGAAATAACGGGGGGGGGGCGGGACGGGGGGGGAGGGGGTGTACTCGATAGAAGAGATGTACTCGATCTCATGCATGGCCGTAGTCGTACGACCATAGACCCTCGCATCCCTACAATGCCGGGACGGAGCATGTTGGGTTTTCACCGACCAGGCAGACATTGCTTGTACCAAGCGCGAAGCGCCGTGAGTGTCCGGCGAGTCGCATGAAGAGTGAGCTGCATCCTACTAAGAACCGTCTGTGAGGCGGACTTGAAAGTGGATGACAGCTTCAATGAGTTGATTTAATTTCCGGTGTGTGTGGGGGGGGGTGTAGTCGGACCACTACAAATATAGGGCTACGAATAAAGAATGACCTAATAGTAACATGTGCAAGGGTCACTTTTTGGAGGATGTTTGAAGAAAATTGGATTCTTGAAGCGTGATCAGCGACGAGCGCTACGCTACATCCTATCGTTCTATATATGTTACGGGGGACCATAGTTAATAGGTTAAATATATCGGTTTTCATGTATACCACAGGCCCTGTTAACTATGGTCCCCCGTAATAGTTTAGGGCACAAACCAGTCAAAATACGGGTCCCGTATCGGGGGCAGAAACCAGTCAGATTCTAAGTAGCTTGCCCCTAAAACGGGACTGCGGGACTACCCGTAAAAATGGCTAAGCGTCGATACCGAAATTTCGGGAAAATATTTTAAAAAAAAAGCTAAAAAACAGTCCTCGTTAACCCTTTTGGAACCGCAGTCCCGTTTTTGGGGACAAACCTCTCAAAATGTACCAGGTAAGTAATTTGTCCCCAAACGAGACTGCAGTCGTTAAAGGGTTAAGATCGACCCTGAGGTCCCAAGGCTTGCTCAGATTACTGTGGGTGCTTCTTGTTTGGCGGGCCAACACAGCGATGCTGGCCTTGGCTCGAGCGTGGTAACTCGACCGTCTTCATAGATCTGCAGGTCTCGCGGGGGAGGGGCGTCGGCACTCGGGGGGATGTTTCGAGTTTGCGTACAGTACGAGTATCCTATGTTGAAATCGAGTGGTTTTTTGGGGGGGGTGAAAGAAGACGCGTGGTGGTGTGTCTGCCTGAGGAACCTTTCGAACGCGAATAGCACCTAAAAAAACAAAACAAAACAACAACAACAACAACAACAACAACAACGACAACAACAACAACAACAACAACAACAACAACGCCGAGGACGAAAACAAAACCCCCATGAGATGACGAAATTGTATGTACCACATTTTTTGTATTTTAGTTTTCTTAGTTTTTTGATGATTTGTGTTATTAATAATAATTATTCATTCTTTTTAAACCGTGTACCTGGTATGTGTTTATGATATATGTATATATATACTTATATTTGCTATGTTTAGGTACCGCAACGAACGTTGCGGAACGGGGCTGAAGTGCGAGTTCTACGACACAAGGGACGCCGAGAGCTCCGTGACTCGGCGTGAGGTGCTGTCCGCGGCGTTGGAGGACATGATACAGTACCTACTCAGGGCCGGAGAGGTGGCCATTTTGGACGGGTCTAACTTTACCAAGTGAGTTGGCGGCGGGAGGGGGGGCAAACAGCAACAATTGTCAATAGCAACACAGCAAAACAAAAAACTATCGGCTCGTTTAACGCTGCTTCTACACCCCCACCAACCGGTTCTATTTGGAGCGAGGTTGGGTCCCGTCAGTGTGGCAGAGTATGGTATTGGTATGGTATGGGATGGGATGGGATTGGTAATGGTATACAGTATGATACTCGTACGAAGTAGGTGTAGTTGATATCCGAAGTAGCAGGTGTACTTGGTACCAGGTATAGTTTAACTAGGTACGAACACGAGTGTGGTTCTTTCGCATGTGTATTTCTACTGTAGCAGCAATGACGAACGCCGCAGCCGTATTGTCGGGACGGCGACAACGAGGACACCAATACTATCAACTTCAGCAGCAGCAGCAGCAGCAACGTAGACAGGAACGGCCACAGTAAACTGCAGCTGTAATACCGTTGAGGATTGAACAATAGCAACGAAGCAATACGTAGCTATTGGCGGGAAAACCCTCGAAGAAAACGCCCACCCCCCCCACCCCTCTACCCCCCTACCCCTTCCCCCGCACCCCCTCCTCCTTCCCCCATGCCCCCCCCTCTGTAGGGATGCGAGTGCCTATGGTCATACGACTACGGCCATGCATGATAGCGAGTACCCTCCCCCCCCCTCCAGCCGACCCACCTTTCCTCTCCCCCTCTTCCCCCCCCCCACCCCCCCCCGCGTTGCCGAGCTTTTGAGCTAGCTCGTAAGCACTGCTGTGGGGTGCAACGGAATGTCTTTATAGCGGCAACCAGTCCCCTGCTACCATCCCAAACCGCTAACCGCCCTTTTTAGGGTGTTTGCGATAGTGCGATTTGGTTGGGTGATACAAGATGTTTTGAAACCGACAAACGTCTGGAGGAGCTGATTGGTTGAAACACGTGAAATCATGAGTTACTCCGTTTGCCAACCGGACCCACAGCGTTTTACCCAACCCAGGAATACTCGCATGTTGAAAAACGCTTTTTTTAGTGGTCGCTTTTTCCCACAGCGAAATATTTTTTCTTGATTTTCGGGATTGCTACTATTAATATTAATACTAATATATAGGAAACAGACTACGAGAAAATCAGCCCAAACCACGTTCTACCCGAACACCCTTTTTATTCGTCACTTCAAGCGTTGGTTATGCCTCTCGATCTTGATAATTTTCTTGTTTTTGACCCTTTGTTCCTCGTTCTTGTTGTGATTATTTTGCTGTAGTCTACGGGTTTCGTTTTTTTATTTTATTTTTTCGGTTCTTTTTTTTTACGTTGTTCCATTGTTCTAGACTTTTTTTGGTGCTCGTTCTCGTTCCTATTTTTATCTATGTTGATTATTTTGTTCCTATGCTCATTTTTCGGTTGTTTGTTTTGCGGGGGGTTATTTTGTTCTTGTTTTTGTCAGGGAACGGCGGCAGCTGATCCGAGACCGCGCGGCCGAGGAGGACGGTTTCGAGATACTCTGGATAGAGAGCATCTGCGAGGATCCCAAGGTAACGTCGAGGAGGAGGAGGAGGAGGAGGAGGAGGGGGGGGGGGGGGGGGAGGGGGGGGCAAGGGAGAAGGGGCGTGATGAAGAGGAGGAGAAGGCGGAGGAGGAGGGAGGAGTAGGGGGAGAGAAAGAGAACTGCAACGGAGGAGAGGAAAATTGCCGGGAGTAAAAATACTGTTTTACCCTACAAGATGGCAGGGGTGTGTTTGTGTGTGTATATTTGTGACGTCGCGCGTATGCTTCGGTGTGAAAAACGACGACGGGTTCCAGTCTACGACGTCCGCGCTCGCGCGCGCGCACGCGTGATGAACGACACCAAAGCCCGACCCTAAACGACTTTTTTGGCGGTGGCGATTTTGATATCGCGCGAAGTAATGAAAGAGTGATGCATTATATTTTTCGATTTCAGTTGGACGATAGAAGCCCTCTCTACACCGCACTCGAAACGAACGCCGTGCGTGTTAGGAGGCCAGGTATTGAGCGACGCCACCCCTTGTGTCGATCGCTCCGGGATAAATGACCGTTACCTGGTAGTAATTATGTCAGCTACAGTGAGTTTATTTTGTGCGTTTTTTTTGTATGTGTTTGTGGGATTGATTTTTCGTCGGCGCCTCTTCTGCCTGAGTCCGTGTCTGTCTTGTCTGTCTGTCTGTGTGTCTGCCTGTCTGTCTGTCTGTCTGTCTGTCTGTCTGTCTGTTCGTTTCTCTGTCTGCCTGCCTGCTTGCGTTTGCGTCCGGTGGCAACGCCGCGGCCACGGCTGGACGAAGTGACGGCGTCATACTCTCGGGAACAAACGTTTATTGGCACTAACTGTTAGTACTTCCGCCCTTCTCACCCCCAACCCCCCCCCTTCCCCCCCCCCCCCCCGCTCCACCCCGTCGCACCCCGTCCCCCGTCCTCCCCGTCCATCTCTCCTCGGCTGCATAAGGTGTTGGACCGTCACATTCTGGAACTCAAGGAGACGTCGCCAGACTACATCGATGACGGGGACTTCAGGCGGAGGCTGGACTACTACCGCGAGGCCTACGAGACGGTGGAGGTAAGGTTAAGGTTTTCAGCATGAACCCTATCCCTCAGGTATTAGTCAACCTTATCGTCAAGCGGTTTGTTCTTCAGCAGCTTCATGTTCGAGGTAGTAAAGTGATTCGTATCCCTAAGGTGGTGGTCTACGCTCGTAGCCCTAAGGCATTACGTAACTCTATGCCGAAGTTGTTTGCTGGATTGCAAAAACGCCTGGCTTCGCACACGCGCACACCGCCACCGCCCCCCCCCCCCCCCTATCTACTGCAACAACATCGACGGCAACGATCGCAAGCAACAGGCATCAACAGCAGCATCATCAGCAGCAGCAACAAGAACAATAACACCAGTACCACTACCAGTATCAACACCAACAACACCATCACCACCACTTCTACCAACAACAGCGTGAACAACTACACCAACAACGCCAATCCCAAACCAAAACCATATCTACCTACGCCACCAACACCACCACCAACACCACCACCACCACCCCCACCCACACCACCCACTACCACCGCCACCACCACCACCACCACCCGCCACCCACTGTGACCGTCGCCACCGCCGCCACCGCTGCCGCTCCTCTCGTTGCTGGTTTCCGTGAATTGCCCCTCTCTTCTGGCCTTAGATGGACGAGGGGAGCTACGTGAAGTCGTACGACTCGGGGATTAGGATCGAGATTCACGACGCGCAAGGGTTCGTGCCGACGAAGATCACGTCCTTTCTCATGAATCTCAACGTCGAGGGACGCCCGGTGTTTATCAGGTGTGTCTTTGTGTATGTGTGTGTGTATGCGCGTGTGTTTTTGCGTTGTGTATGCGCGTGTATGCGCGTGTGTATGCGTGCCGACGAAGATCACGTCCTTTTTCATGAACCTCAACGTCGAGGGACGCCCGGTGTTCATCAGGTGTGTCTGTGTGTGTATATGTGTTGTGTATATGTGTGTGTGTGTATGCGCGTGTGTTTTTGCGTTGTGTATGCGCGTGTATGCGCGTGTGTATGCGCGTGCGTACTAAATGTGCACCCGTGTGTAGATGTGCGTGCGTGCATGTATGTGTGTATGCGCGTGCGTGCGTGCGTACGTGCGTGTGTATGCGCCTGCGTGCGTATACGCGTGTGTACGTGAGCGCGTGTGCAGCAGTCACAGCCGCCTTGGTGCCTAGATATTGCTCTTCGTGGTCGCTTTTCTATTTTTGTCCTCATTGGTGTTCGTGAACTGCTGTGCTGGTGTGTGCTCCCATCTCTTTTCGTCCGCGTCGCGCAGCCGCCACGGGGAAAGCATGTTCAACACGCAAGGCCTCATCGGTGGAAACCCGCCGCTGTCTCCGAACGGCGAAGAGTACGCGCACGTTCTTGTGGACTACGTCGCCCAGTCGGAAGAGCTCGCCACGGAAGAGGTGAGGAGGGGCTGCCTGCGTGCGCATGTTTCTTGCGTATTTTTGCGCATTTCGTGCTTTTGCAGCTGTGTTATCAGTATGGCTGCCTAGGTGTAGGGTACCACTTTCTGCCCGGAAATGTGGAGGGTGTTGAGGCTTTGAGGTTGGTAACCAAACTCACTCCATATTGCGGAAGAAAGAGTGTGGTACGTATATATAGCAGTAGATGCAGGAAAAATGCGTCATTTTTTAAGTCTGTGAGTTGGCTTGACTAGCCCTTCTACAGTATTACGGGGGACCATATTAAATAGGACCTACGGTACACACAAAAACCTATACATTTCGCTTTTTTACTAACGATATTTTGTCCTATTTACTATGGTCCCCCGTAATAGTCGTACGACAGTCCCGTTTTTTGGAGTCTGAGTGCTTGTAAGTATAGGTAAATATATAGGTGTTTGTGTGTACCGTAGGTCCTATTTAATATGGCCCCCCGTAATAGTAGATATACAGCCACTGGTTGATACTCTGGTACAACAATACCAAAAAAATGGTGTGTGAAACATGAACGGCACCCCAACGATGTCAGGTTATTTGTAACTCTGCCCCTATTAAATGTAAGGACCGTTTGTACACTGATGTGCAATCAGAAGATTGTTATGTTCCGGGACAGTGGTGGCCCCCTCAGCTGTTTCACGAGTCATAGTTATACCTCGAAGTATACTATTACGGGGGACCATAGTAAATAGGATCAAGCATTGTTACTATTACGGGGGACCATAGTTAGTAGGACCTATGGTATACATAAAAACCTATATATTTAACCATTTTTACTAACAATATTTGGTCCTGTTAACCCTTTTAGAACCGCAGTCCCGCTTTGGGGACAAAATACTCAAATTTCAAGTAGTTTGTCCCCAAAACGGGACTGCGGTTCTAAAGGGGTTAACTATGGTCCCCCGTAATAAGAGTAAAAATATGTCAATGTATAGGTTGTTGTGTGTGCCGTAGGTCGTACTCACTATGGTCCCCCGTAGTAGATAAATTTAGTCACGATGGTTGAGCACTCAGGGCGGTGGTTCTGGACTACGCGAGGCGGTTTCCTCGACGGCACACAATGTGTAGGCGTTGTTCCAAAACAAGTTCCGGTCTCCAATATCCAGCGTTCGAATCAACGCTCCACAAAGACGCGGTGGAAGGTAACCCTTTTCAGTCGTGCACTGTCCAGAAAAGTAATTCCTATAGTAATTCCAAGTGTTTTGTCACCACAACGAGAAGGCGGTCCTATACAGGGAATATAGAAGAAACCAGCCCCCCCCCCCCCCCCCCCCCCTTCAGTTGTTTCTATGTAATATATGGAAACAACGTAATGATAGCCAATTGCTGGTGGTGTCTCTATCAGGAGTAGGAACGGTGCTCCGTCTCGAAGGGATGCGTGGTCAATGGTCAAATGACTTAAGGCAAGCAACAAATGAGTACGCCCCCCCCCCCCCCCCCAGTGGGAATGATTGTATCACGTAGTGTTCAAGGTGAGGCACGCAAAAGGCAGTTACATAGTACTCCCATTGCTGTCTCTGGAATTGCCTACACCGGAAATTAAATTCACTCATTGAAGCTGTCATCCATATGCAAGTCCACATCACAAGCGGTTCTAAGTAGGATGCAGCTCACCCTTCATGCGACTCGCCGGACACCTCACGGCGCTTCGCGCTTGGTGCAAGCAATGTCTGCCTGGTCGATGAAAACCCGACATGCTCCGTCCCGGCATTGTAGGGATGCGAGGGTCTAAGGTCGCACGACTACGGCCATGCATGAGATCGAGTACACCCCCCCCCCGTCCGGTAATGTATGTATGCGAGGGTCTATGATCATACGACTACGGCCATGCATGAGATCGAGTACATCTCTCCTATCGAGTACCCCCCCCCCCCCCCGCCTTCTTATTCCCCCCCCCCCTCCCCCCCTTCCCCACGCGCCCGTTTTCTCCTGGTTGTTCTCATCTTTTGTTTTTTATGATGGCGCCTTTTGTTGGTGCTATTTTTTTCCACGTAGCTGTGCCTGTGGAGCAGCACGATGAGGAGGGCCCGACAGACTGCTGCCGGGATCAAGAGGAGGCGGTACGTGGAGTGGAGGGCGCTGAGGAGATCGAGGTCGGCGTGTGCGACGGCATGACGTACGCGCAGGTGAACCCCCCCCCCCCCCCCCCCCCCCCGCCCCCCCTCCCCGCCTCCCCTCCCCCCCGCCCGCGACCCGCATTCCTCCGTCGGAGTGCCGGACAGCAAGGGGTGGCCTTGACATGTCTCAAAATAGACACGACAAGTTCGTACCCGGTACATACGCACCTACGTACACTTGTGTACGCTGTTTTTTTTTGTTCGTCGTCGCCGTGTCTTGCTGTAGTATTTTTAGTAAGTCATTCGTTCTATCACGGCGTGTCTTCTTGTGTGTCTCGGTTCGTCTCGTCTGGGTCTTCTTACGTCTCGTAGGTATGTTGCCTGTGAAGCGATCGTATAGAGAATTCGAAGTACGTGCGTGGTGTGTCTTTTCTTCTTTTTTTTTTACTGTGTCTTTATCATGTGTGTTTCTTGTGTATATTAAATTAAAATTTGTCTTGTCTTGTATGTGTGTTGTATTTTGTGTGTGCGCCGTGTGTGTCTTTTGTGTGTGTGTCTCGTACATCAGGTTAAGGCGAGCTTTCCCGACGAGTATGCCGCCCGCGAG